>LPNX010138941.1:62606-79003 GCA_001517045.1 Pseudotsuga menziesii | reverse complement strand
AAGGCGACATGCGAGGATCAGGTCCAGATCTTTAGGCATAAAATCAACATTACGGTTATGATTGGTGACAAGTGACAGAGACCAATCTTAAATTCAAAGGAGGATCGAAAATATCCTTAGCAAGTAGTTGCAGAATCAATTACAAGTGGCAGAGTATTTGGAGTCTGCCAGATTAATTCCAGATTTCAAGTTAAAGATAACTTCCAGATTAAAAAGGGATTAGTCTAAAAATCGAGCTCAAAGGTGTCAAGCATTGGATACAATTCTTATATTAAGACTATGACTATTAAAATAGATCTCAGATTTGGTTTTGCTTAAAATCAGCTACAGCTGAACCAATATCAGATTTGACGTTATCTTTTTGTTAAATTAAAGAGATGTAAGCCTCTCAAGGCTAGAAGGAATGTAATGTTATATATTGGTTAGAAGGTACTAGGAGGGAGGTCCCAGCTAAGGTCTCGACTGAGCAGAGAAGAGAGTTCTTCCTTTTCAGGAGAAAGCAAGGGACTGGGGGTTGGCAGTTTTGGGGAGCCATGCTTGATGATTTGTAAGCACATCTGTGTAGCATGAGCATTTTGCAGCTTCAGTAATAGGTTCTAGTTTTGAATAAACTTGATGATGATTTTCCCTTATGTTATATAAATTGTCTCTCTGATAATTCTGTTATGTATATGGTCATTCATATTCCATTACAATAATTCTTATCGTGAGATGACAGTTATCTTTTATTTTTACAAACATTGACAGTTTCACTTCATGATTTAGGATCATAGTACCTGGATATTGAACTTTGTGATTGACTCCATGTTATATAGCATATGTTGAATTCTCTTGCTGCTCTGATTTATACCAGCCTGTCACTTTAAATGCTTTGATCTTGTTATAACTACCTGTATTTACCAATCTATGATAGATACCAGCTCTGTTTACTGTAAATTGTGCGATGTTTTGATTTCATACCAGAACTGTGTAAGCTGTACAAACAAGTAATACTAGCCTAGTGTCTTCTAGTACTGTGAGGTTCCATTAGCCCTGGTTTGATACCAGCTTGTGTTTGTAATTTGATTTCATTTGATTCTTACATTTTCGAACAAAGATTTCCTTAAGCTTGAATCCCGTAGTCTAGGTTCAACTTTAGGGATAACATCTTTTGGCGCCGTTGCCGAGGACGGACAAAGGAAAGGATATCTTCCCCGGGAAAGAACGACAAAGATCGGATCCAGCTCTTGACGGTGGACAGGAGCAGGGTATTAGTTGGAATACATATTTATTCACCGGGGGACTCCATTGGTTTCAAAATTAAAGATTCAGTTACTGAGCGAGTTACTTCCTGTACCAAGACTACCGGGGTTGAGGTAGATCATGTTTTTCTTCAAGATTTTCGAGAATGGATGAGTATGTCTTCTGTTGATGAATTAAACAAAGAGTTGTGTTCTTTTTTAGATTCTGATAACATTTCAAGTGAAGAAGATAAAATTGATTTTTTGAAGAAGATTTTAAAAGCATTTGAGTTAGAGTATGAAAGTTGGTTGTTAGAAAAGACTTCTCAAGATGACAGTATTACTGCTGTTGTTCCAAGAATTTTTAGGTGCGTGATTTGGAATGAAGAATTAAATATGCATATCTTAGAAAGTAGAAAGTGGTTTTCAAATGATTGTGAAGAAGATGGTTTTATGGAGATAGTGAGGTCAGAGTTTATCCAGAGGAATCTTGCTTATCTTCAAGAATAAATAGGGATATTTGATCAAAATACGGTTTTAAATTATTTTTATGATCCTGTGGCTGCTTATCTCGAGGTTTTTATCACTTCCATCCATTTAGTTTTGTTGAGCTGTAAATGTGGGTTTCAGATTCATGATAAGATGGCTACAAATTCTTCAATCTTTATTTTACAGAAGCATGTTTCAGGATTTCAATTTCTAATTCAATTCTTAACTTGATTCCATTGGAAATCAAGTTACACATGATCAGCTTGATTTCTCCAAGAGCAGAGTAGATGTGTGGATAAATAAGCTAGTTCATGAGCATTTACTTTTTGCAGTTTTCATGGTGATTACATTTTTAGCAGGTTTACAATTATTTTATTTGAATAAAAGGGGGCAAATTTCAAAATTTTTCAGGGGTTGACTGAAGAGTTGACCGTATAGCCCAATGGATAAGGCACATGTTTGCAAGTTCTTGGCAGCTCACAGGGAGCATGCCATCCCCAGATAAGGCCAGATGTTATCTCCATATTTGTCCCACAAATTTGGATTCCGACAATCATGAATGTAAAGTCTATTAGCATTTTTGCCCAGGTCATGAATATCCCAGTCAGCCTAGTCAGTCCTCCTTATTGTCTCAGCTTCCATCCTGGTCAATTTGTACATTGTGTCTTTCGCCTTGTTTTCTAGTTTGGCCCATTATCTTATGTGCCATTTTGTTTTAAAACTTTTAAGGCAAAGAGGAAAATGTGGAGGCATCAATCATGTTAATCTCCACAAAATGTACAAGCATGGGGACCACCTCTCAAGAAAGCTGGCAAGCGTTTGGAGGTAGTTTCAAAGGTCAAGACACACAACATATGCTTTAGCACGGGAGTTTTTCTGCATGTGAAATCAATCATTCTTCTGTTAATTCACTTCCTTTTGAGCAGCTTGCAGCTCGCATACAGTCTACTTCCACATTACAGGCTGTAAAGGCACTTCTAGCTCGCATTGAGAGTCGTTTTTTAGTGTCACAAGCAAGTCGGTCTAATGTTGCACAGATAGATCATTTGCTTAAACGACTATCTCCACGACACAAGAAAATTTCTTCGACTGGAAACAGGGCTGCAAAGATGGTTGCTTCTCAAGTGTCTGTTAAAGGGACAACTAGAGGTCAAAATGTTGAAGGAAAGGAACTTTTAAGATACCCAGTACGTGTCTTTCTATGTGCCTATATGATTTTGGGTCATCCTGAGGCTGTTTTCAGTGGTAGAGGAGACCGAGAAACTGCACTTGCAGAAGCAGCAACTAGGCTTATTCCAGAGTTTGAATCCTTAATCACTACTATATTGGAAGGGTCTTCTTCTAGCTCTTTGTCCAGACCTTCTTCTCCAGATGCAGCATCTTATGATTGGGGTTCTGAAGAACCTCAGATTTTAAGTCAACAGCAGCCATTTGCAGCCTAGCTGGCTGCATTTGATTTGAAGGGCAAAACGTAAAAGAGCAGAGTACCTGGCAGCTACAAGATTTCAAGCGGTCCATCTCAGATTTGAAGGCGACATGCGAGGATCAGGTCCAGATCTTTAGGCATAAAATCAACATTATGGTTATGATTGGTGAAAAGTGACAGAGACCAATCTTAAATTCAAAGGAGGATCGACAATATCCTTAGCAAGCAGTTGCAGAATCAATTACAAGTGGCAGAGTATTTGGAGTCTGCCAGATTAATTCCAGATTTCAAGTTAAAGATAACTTCCAGATTAAAAAGGGATTAGTCTAAAAATCGAGCTCAAAGGTGTCAAGCATTGGATACAATTCTTATATTAAGACTATGACTATTAAAATAAATCTCAGATTTGGTTTTGATTAAAATTAGCTACAGCTGACCCAATATCATATTTGACGTTATCTTTTTGTTAAATTAAAGAGATGTAAGCCTCTCAAGGATAGAAGGAATGTAATGTTATATATTGGTTAGAAGGTACTAGGAGGGAGGTCCCAGCTAAGGTCTTGACTGAGCAGAGAAGAGAGTTCTTCCTTTTCAGGAGAAAGCAGGGGACTGGGGGTTGGCAGTTTTGGGGAGCCATGCTTGATGATTTGTAAGCACATCTGTGTAGCATGAGAATTTTGCAGCTTCAGTAATAGGTTCTAGTTTTGAATAAACTTGATGATGATTTTCCCTTGTGTTATATAAATTGTCTCTCTGATAATTCTGTTATGTATATGGTCATTCATATTCCATTACAATAATTCTTATCGTGAGATGACAGTTATCTTTTATTTTTACAAACATTGACAGTTTCACTTCATGATTTAGGATCATAGTACCTGGATATTGAACTTTGTGATTGACTCCATGTTATATAGCATATGTTGAATTCTCTTGCTGCTCTGATTTATACCAGCCTGTCACTTTAAATGCTTTGATCTTTTTATAACTACCTGTATTTACCAATCTGTGATAGATACCAGCTCTGTTTACTGTAAATTGTGTGATGTTTTGATTTCATACCAGAACTGTGTAAGCTGTACAAACAAGTAATACTAGCCTAGTGTCTTCTAGTACTGTGAGGTTCCATTAGCCCTGGTTTGATACCAGCTTGTGTTTGTAATTTGATTTCATTTTATTTTTACATTTTCGAACAAAGATTTCCTTAATCTTGAATCCCGTAGTCTAGGTTCAACTTTAGGGATAAAAGGATCCTTTGACACATAAGCACTCAAACCACCTACAAAGCTTCCTGGTTCACTTGTATATATGCCTCAAGGAGACAACTTGTGTAAATACTGAAGTAGTTGAGAGTTGAGAGTCTGAGTTTACCTTTCTTAAGATACCATTTGATCAATTTACACATATCTTTTTTAATTGACTCCCATAAGTACTTGTATAATTATATCATAAAACCATTTTTTCAATATCTTTATTTGGTTTTGAATCCTATATGACATTTATAACATCATGTTGTTCAACTTCCCAATCAAGCTGAATATTTTAATTTTTAGAAAATAATGATGGAATGTTTTCAAGAATTTTCCACTGTGTTATAATCCAATTCCCCATGGTATGAAAGAAAATGTCTGAAGTTATTAAATGAATATTAATTGATTTCAACACAATCAATGATCTTTCCTCCACTTTGTGTAGTAATTGCAAAGACATTATTTCTTATTTTCCTGGATTTTGCCTATCTGTCAAAGAAATAAGTATTCGTATCCCCTGACTTTAACCACAAAATGCTAGATTTAATTCTCCAATATTATTCCCTTGCTTGATAAAATTATATAAGTCTCTTATTTGTTTCTCTTTCTTCTATTCGTAGTTGCAAATAGAGTTCACATGTCTCCAATCGATCCTAGATAGTCACTATATTCTTTTGCAACTCCTTTTTTTTTAATACCAGAGAGAGGCTCTTTATAACTAACTTTAGCCATCTTTTGAGATCCCATTTTACAAGCTTTAACTTCAGTTCCCAAATGTATCTAGGGTATTTCTCCCACTTTCTTCCCAACAGTTTTTTACAAATTCTATAGCTTTTGCAGATTTTAGCCATGTGGAATTTGAAAGGTAAACGACCATAATTTATTTTTGAGGCAAAATTGAGTTAAATGGGATTATGATATGAGGAGGAAAAGGGGATGATGGTAGATGTAATTTCAATATCATCTTCAATAAACTGGCTATTTATTAGAAACCTATCCAATCATGCAACAATATGTGTTGATCATGCCCTTCTATTTGACCATGTGTATTTCCCTTGTTTAGGTTTGATATCCATTAAATCCCATTCTTAGATCAAGTCTTCTAAATTTTCCCTAAAAGTATATCTTAATAGACTCCATCCTCTCTTCTCTTCTTGAGATAACATAGTATTCATATCTCCTACAAAAATACAGTATCCCCAGCCTACTCATTCTCTTTCTTTCTTTATAGTTTTCCAACATTCTTGATTTCAATATAATGCATTGAGACATAAATATTGAAAACTTTCAAAAGATAGGCAATAATTTTCCTTAACAATTATTTGAATATCCAATGTTGAGCTTGCTTTACCTCAACTAGTTCTAAGTGTTGATCCTTCCTAATGCCCCTTGGGAATTTGATGCTATTAAACCTAGCTTCCTTTCCACTATTCCCCCTAGATTTTGCATATCCCTATCTTGCTTCTTAGTCTCCCAGAGAAGAAATATTGTAGGATTTTCCATTTTAATTACTTCCTACATGGATTCCTCTTTCGACCTACTACCCATTCCTATGTTATTCTAGAATACTAACTTCATTATTTACCAATAGGGGTTTTGGTTCCTCCCTTACTTGGTATAAGTGTGACCCCTACTCCTTTTCACAACAGATTATTTTACGTTGGGATGATATTTTTGTCTAAAGTTGAATGAAGGCCAAGTATCTTCTCCTTATTAGTTATTTCTTCCCTCGGCTCTTTATATGGTTTTCTTCCAACATTTCTAGAAGATATTTCCTTCTCTCCACATTTTTTCCCTCTCCCTCACTTGATCCTTGTAGAGCTTGTTTTCTTGTTTCGACTCTTGGTACTAGTCGCTATTTATCTTTTCCTACTTCACCTGCTTCACTTGATCCATTACTTCCTCTTCCATTTAATCTCTAATCTCTACCGCATGAGCATCAATTACATAGAGATATTTGGTGTACAAGGAGGAAAGGAATATATCGGGTCCTTAACTATTGGTGCCACAATTTATGTGAAAAGAGATGGTTGATATTCTTGGTGAAGTGGGGAAAATTGATTCTCATAGTGTATCTTGGGGTCAGAAGGGTTAGGATGCCATGCAAATTTTGGGCTTGTAGAAGCTCCCATGAACAACTCTTTCAACTTCAAATCATCTGGAATGAAGGTTTCATTTGGAGTACTTAGCTAGATATCTCCAATGCTTGTGTAAGATGGCAATTTAAGAGGTCCTCTTCCAAGACGTTGCTTTATTTTCTCAGATAATTTGGTCCATTGTTTTATAATTTTTCTCCAAACTAAGCAACACTTTTCTGCAGAAACTTGATGATCAGTGGATACCCAATCCAACTACAGTCTACAATAATTTCCAATTGTAGGATACAGAGACACACCAAGAGAACAAGAAAAGAAAGGAAGTAATTCCTCTTCATAGAAGTTGTCTAGGATTTCTAATCTATGATGAAAGAGGCCATTTTCATCATGAAGTAGACATTGTTTTGAATCCTTCCATTCGCCCCTAAGTCCACCATCCAGCAGAATCCTAATTTTAATAGAGTTACTGTCGACATGTTTCCATTCAAAGCAATGAATATATTCATAAAGCCTATTTATGGCTTGCATATCCGTGTGCATTTGGATATGTTTTGTGATAAGATCACATCCATTCCCAAAATCAACAGTCACTCCCAATTTTTGGAGGGTCCTCTTGAAGTTTTCAATGGGTTTGCTGTAGAATAGAATATCAATGAAGGGAAGGTTGTTTAACTGAAAACCAACAGATTTCCAATTAGAATTGAATAAAAAATACATGCTAGGAGATTGGTACCCCTATGTTTTTTTAGACATTGTACTTCAGCTATGTTTCTTTTGAATACTTCAGGGACTGTCTCAATACAGTTTACTTTCAAATACTCTATCCACTTTAAGAGCAAAATTACTTTCTCTTTATCAAGAAAAGATGAAAATCCAGGCAAGGCAACATATGGTGGTCTTAGAAATGGAATATTAATTGCTCCAAGCTCATTTCTGATAAATGGATCAAGATATTCTCCCCCTTCCAAACCATAAGCACAAGTCGATGGTTTTAGGTAAGCTCTTGATAGGGTAACAAACACATGTTCAACCCATGGATTGCTTCCAAATAGCTTTTCCCACTTGCTTATAGATGTTGGCACAAGTTTTTGTTTGTAACTCTTAACTATATATCTAGAGTCATTGACTACTGGCAAATTTGCACATAATGTCTGAACATCTGTCCAGTCAATATGGTCCATGGCATAGGAAAAATACAAAAACTGAGTAACAGTGACAAATTTAGTACTCTTAGAAACCTTCACTTGTTCTACAAGTTGCTTACTAAAGTTTGATATAGAAAGCTCGGTGATCTAAGGATATCCATTTAACCATCCTCATAACATTGAAAGTCTTTGAGAATCCAATTTTATCATGGCCATTCGAGTGCCACTGGGCATGAATTTGAAATTTGCAACACGTCCAAACTGCCCACTCCATCTTCCCAACCATGAAATATATTCTTCTTTAGAGTAAAAATATTGTTTGTGGATATTAGATATATATGATAAACTAGCCCAATCCACTCTATTGTTATCATCAACAAACTTAAAGAGGGGGAATTTTTGGAGAGAAGTCCAAATTCCTTTCTCCCAGTATTAAGCAAGAAATCACAGAAGATGCACATATAATTCCTCTGATATATTTGCAACCCAACCAGAGCTCCGAAGAATGCAATGGGAGTACCATAGTTAAGGCACATATCTCACCCCCAAGAATTTCAATATGCATGAAAACTGATCTTCCTCTATGCAGGAATGTATTATGAATACCCTAGTTGACCATAGCTGAAAACTAGGGCTCTCTAAGCCACTTTCAAATGCATTGTCTAATATTTCTCTAAAGGAAGGAAATATTCTGCAAGCTTGTTTAGGCATAAAACTCTCTCATCCAACCATCTATCACGAGCTACATGATTTTGAACCACTGAAAGGATTAAAACTATCCATTTCACACAGACGACAATAAAATTCACTTGTAGACTCTTCACAACAATTTTGAGAGGAAAATGGCAAGCGCGGATAGGAAAAGTTGTCGACAACAAAGACAAGTAGAAAAAGTTGTCAACAATAAAGACAAGTATTTGGGGAATTTAAGTAAGTGTTAGATTTTAAATTATGTTTTTGGCAAGTCATTGTCCAGTCCAAATAAAACAAATGTGTCTAATTAGATATCCTAGCTATACCCGTGGGCTTGAATTCCTTATGAAACAATATTGGCTCAAGGCCTCATAACACATAACACTTGAAAAAGGCCTCAAGCTTGGCCAACGACTGGATTAGTTGCATTATTATATTACGTTCTTGGGAGTATCTTTTCCTCATGTTCTGTCTTTAATTTTCCAATTTCTTGTAGATGTTATTTCATCAATAAACCCATCTGAACTTCATGTTTTCTATCCCTTTTGTTATAGCTCAAAATGACACATCTCTGCTTGTGACCACTTTCCCATGATTTCGTCGCATGTCTACACTTCCATGATGACACTTCATGAAATTCAATGAAAAAACACCTAACTTGGAGGATCCATATCTTGAGTTTTGTAACTCCATTTGACCTCATATCTACACTATTAGAAAGTTATATGTGTTAGCTAAAACTTTTCAGAAGACACCGAAGTCTGAAAATGCCCAAAAGTACCCTTAAAATGAGATTTTTGTTTATGTATACGCGTCTTTCCTTAAGGAAACCCGCGTATGTATGTGAATTGCTATATATAATACTCATGTACACCTTAAATATGCAACATTTTGCATTGAAACCCACATATACCTCCTGCATATGTGACCGTTGTCTCTAAAACCTGCGTATTCCTCCTGAAAATGTCAAAATAATACGTATTGTGAAATTCAGGTAGTTTGGGTAGTTATGCAACTGACTCCTTCAATTGTAACTACTTTGTCTTCAACCCTAACTCTTCATAAATAATATAAATAGAGGTAGGGAGGTCCATGAGAGCATATTTGAATATTTTCATCATTATGCTAGAGGAATTGGGACTCTCTTTGACCACACCTTTTCCCTAGAAGCTATCTCCTTGTGTTGCAGAGCTTGGAGGCTGATTTCCTTGGAGAAGAGAAGCAACAGAACCATATCAAGGTTTTGTGAAGTGCCCAACTTGAAGAGAAGGTATATTTGTACTTATTTTCAAGATTAATAAAGATATGATGTCCTTCTTCTTCCCAAATCAATATGTCTTGTATATTGAATCTCTGATTATTATTATATGATGTTATTTATCAGATTATGTTTTCATGTTTTCATTGAATATAATCTCCTTTCATATAGTCTATTTGGTTTGAGGAAGGTATAATTCGTTTTGTAGGTCTCTTGGAGCAAGAGGAGCGAGAGGAGCACGAAGAGGATTGATGGGCTACTTGGATCAACCTTCATTTGGATAAGGTGTGAACCATTCTAAACTCTGAATCTTGTTTATATTTGCTTGCAAAACCATTTGCATCCACCTTTCAACCCCAGTATGTTGATGGCCTCTTAAACCCTATCCATAGGAAACTTTCCTTTACAACAGAACTAGTGACTATGCTAGGGAGAGCCTTGTCTATTTGGGGTTTCTTTATTTTTCTTTTAGTATTTTGTAAAGTTTCAGGTCTTTCTTGCCAATTAGGAACACTTTATAAGTCTGATAGCACACTTCCCCTGCCTTTTTAAGGTAGTTTTTGACCTTTTTGGGAATTTTTTCTACCCATACGTGAGTAGAAGATTGAACAGTCGTGTACCTGGTATGTATACGCGACTTTCTTTAATATCAACCCACGTATGATACGTGACTTGTCAGTAGTGAAACTCGCATATGCCCCTTTAAATAGTGTTTTTTCCTCTTTTGTGGTTTTTCTTCTGTTTGAAGGTTGTTTGGTAGGCCTTTTGGGGTCCTCTGCATGTGCATGAATCCAGGGAGTTAGTGTCATCCCTTTTGGTTGTTATTTATCTATGTGGTAAGCCTTTTTATAGCATTAGGGTTTTCTCTTTTCTCTTTTCCCCCACCCCCTTTGCTTGGCATGGTTTTTGGCTTATGTTTTTGGTCATCCTCTGTCGATGATCTTTGTTTGAATTCAAAAGCTTGTTGGTGTTTGTGTCCTTCTTCTTTTGTTGGTTAAATTCACCATGCAAAAATAGTTGACTTGTCTTTTATGCAAGCCTTCCTTCCAAGTAGGTTTTATACTGACTTTATGGAATTTCTAGAGTTTGTTTGGTGGTTGTATAGCAGAGTTCCTTTTGCTTTGTTCTTGTCATCTACATACTTTTGTTTGTAGGTAGTTTTTCTTTTGCATTTATAAAAGAAAAATAAAAAGAACATATAGTGTTTTAATATGCATGTAGATTAGGGTTTTTTCTTTAATGTATTGCATATCATTATTTTTAAAATAAAAATAAAAAGAATTTGTTCTTTTGTGGCTTTCAAGTTTCTACTTTGAAAAAATAAAGAGAATAGTTTTTGCTTTTTGCATTTCATTTCTCTTTGCCTAGTAATTTTGTTTCAACTTTGAGTCAAAACACCACATAAGTTTCACGCCATTTACCCTCTAACTAAAAACAACCCTTAAAATAAATTATATAATTTAAAAATTATTAGTAAGTTTTATTTTATAGGGTCATACACCAACTAGCGCAGGCTAGACTTGTGGATTAGCGAGTTTTAACTCTCCATGAGTATTAAATTTCAAACGTAGGTGGGCAATCACTAGGTAAATCCTCTTCTATGTTGATTGTGTCTAGGAATCTCCTCTCAAACGGGAGCTAAGCACGAGGCTACGTGGAGGCTTGGACTGAGGAGATAACCCTCTGATTCCTTGTCAAAGCGTAGACCAAGGTTTTTGCGCATCTGGGGCTTCTATCTTAGACATGGTTTTGGGATTTTCTACCTTGCCCATGCATATGAACCAAGATTGCAACTATCCCCCAGACTGTCAATATAGTTAAGGTATCCTTTATTCTCTTTGACATCTAGGGTTCATACACAGGTACACCGAAAGGCTATTTCTGGTTGACCTTGGACGGGCTTGGAAGGTAACCCTGGTAGAAGGTGTGGGAGAGCGGTTGGGTGATTCCTCCACTTGTTCCTAAGCAAATCTATAGGGATTCCAAGTAACTGTCTATCATATTTCTTCTGGAAAGAATATCTTATACTTGTTTGTTTGTTTGACTAATTTTTAGTGAGTGTTGTGTGGTTTGTTTGTACTTAGTTTTCCTTCAGGTGTGTGCTTTGTACTTTTGGTTTCTTGTCAACCTTAGACTTTGTCTCCTAGTTTGAAACTATGGCTAACACCCCTTTTAACACCAACCAAGAGATCCCCATGCTGGGAACTCCTTGTACTATTCCTCTCACAGGGAATGTTGGTGTTCCTTTGATGGCCACCTTGAATCTACCTGGATTCACCTTAGGGTTACCGGTGTGGTTGTTTTCCACTCCAACTGCCCTGAATTCTCCTGATGCTTCTCAAGTAAGCTCCTTATATTAAGGGCATAAAAACACTACTTCCCCTTTACCTTTAGTTGATTCTCCTACTCCTTCTACCTCATGCGGTGAAAGTACTGATACTAGTAATCGACAGTCTAAAAGGAGTAAAAGAAGGAGGAATAGGAAGAAGGCACATAAGAAAGGGGGAACCCATTAAACCTCTACAAGTCAAGTTGATCTTCACCACCCAACCTCTATAGTTCATGCTGGGGGAACCTATCCAACCTCTGCGGGTCATGTTGGATCTAAGCACTCAACCTCTGCAAGTCAAGTTGATCTTCACCATCCATCCTCTATTGATCATGCCGGTGGGATCCTTCCAACCTTTCTAGGTCATGTTGGATCCACTCACTCAGCCTTTACAGTTCATGCTGAGGGAACCCATTCAACCTCTAATGTTCAAGTTGAACCTCCTCATCCAAACTCTGCAAGTCATGTTGGATCCATCCACCCAGCCTCTGAAGTTCATGTTGGGGGTACACACTCAACTGCTGCAAAGCATGTTGATCCTAAACATTCAGCCTCTGTGGTTCATGCTATTGGTGCCCATCCAACCTCTGCAGGTCATGTTGGACTCAGTCTCTTAGCTTCTGCAGGTCATGCTGGGGGCAGTCTCTCAGCCTCTTTGGTTCATGCTGAAGACAATCCGTCAGCCACTACGAGTCATGTTGACACTGTTGAAAAGACTAACTGTTAAAAACAAAAGCCCAAGTTTCCTTGTAAGCTTTGTGAGGGAGACCACCTTACTTATAAATGCCCTTCTATTGTGGAGGTGCGAAGAGTTTGGTTTCATGGTCATCCCATTTTTGAACATTCTAAATTTTTTCAACAACTAGCCTCTCTTAGTCAGGTTGGACCCAGTCACCTAGCTTCTGGTGGTCATGCTAGGGGAAAAATCTTAGCCTCTATAGGTCATCCTGAGAGAACACAGTCAACCCCTGCTAGTCATGTTGACATCATTGAGAAAATTGGTTGTTTGAAGTGCAAAATTAAGTTTCCTTGTAAGTTATGTGAGGGAGATCATCTTACTCACCAGTGCCCTGCTATCACAGAGGTGCTAAGAGTGTGGTCCGAGACTCAAGACTTTCCTTCTCCTAAACAACCTATAGTTTCTCAACAACCTACTCAACCTTTGGTTGATCAAGTGGTCGAACCAATCTTAGCTTTGGTCGATCCCACTCTTTTTTCAGAGAGTGATCCTAATGAGATTGAACCAATGTCACATTTGGTCAATACCACTCTCCCTTCAGAGAGTGACTTTCACTAAGCGGTTGAATCAATTCCATTGTTGATCAATCCCACTCTTCCTTTGGAGAGTGAAGTGTCTGCTAGTCACATTTTTTTCATTGCCAGTTCAAAACTTACTGAACAAGGGGGAACTGAACTCGCTTCAGATCAATCCTCACCAAGCTCTAGGATTGCTTCCTTTGATTGGGATAGCCTAGTTGAGCTACACCTTCCTTCTGATGCACCTTTCTAGATAAAGTTCAATGTTGAACCTGTTGCTACCGCAACGTTTCTCCCCGACTTTATGTCACTTAAACCCTGGGACCCCTCCTCATATTTGTTTGCTTGGATTGATTGTCAGAGGCTTGGCACCCTCGAGCGTATCCGTTTGTTTTTGTTTGAAGTTGAATGCCCGCTTCTTGAATCTCCGTGTCCATTTCCATTCTGAATTGTGTTTGGTTTGTTCACTACCCGTCGAATGTTGATATTGGCCTTTGCGAGAAAGTTGATTTTTTATTTTATTTTGATCCTTCACGCTACTGATCGAGCCTCTTTCTAAAGTTTCTGGGCCTCACATCACCCGCCGTTGCGGCTCCCTGACCAAACCTTCCACCCGACTGAGGTTTCACCCGACGCCCGATTCGCTGTGTAAATCGCTGGCTATAGTTTTTGACATCGCCCGCCGTTGCGGCTAGAGGGTAGGAGTTGACCTCCGATTCGCTTGCCACCCAACATCCGACTTACTGACTGCCACCCGAACCTTTTCCTTTACCTCGTCGCCCACCACCGACTCGCGTCCCGTCCGCCGTTGCGGGTGACAGAACCTTCCAGCTTCCGACCCACTTCTCGCCACCGCCCGATTTCCTATGGCGCCCAAATTTTCACTCCCCCTTTTTTGGGCGCTCCTCCGCCGTTGTGGTTCTTGGAGCCTTCTCCCACCCGGTACAGAAACCTTGTCTCATCCGATCCAAGTACTGCCCGACCGACGACTCATTTTACCATGAAATTTTCACCCGGATAAACAAAGCTAGTTCCCTGTGGATTTATCTTATACTCTGAAATTTGAAACGCTTAATACCTCAATTTAGTAGATAATGCACTCAAGTGTCTGCAGGAAAAATCCCATGATCGCCGAAGCAACTCAGATCGAAGAAAGGACAAAAATGGATGAACGACAAAGGCACCAAGGAAGCAGTCACGGCGGTTACGGTCAGAAATTTACACGCTTATGGAAGATGATTGGGAAAACGCAACAGTCAGGGAAGAAGGTGAATCGTTAAGGAGGCTGAAAGCCACACGCTGGAGGGCAGCCCAGGGGGCAGGAGCTCTAGTTTAAATAGAAAAAGATAGGACTTAGAGGGGGCTTTTTTCCGCTGGAAAATTTGTAATTGTTGACTTGTAAGAGGAGCTACCTCGTTTTGCTGGAAAAACTGCGATTTGCCTGCTGGAAAGAGAAAAAGACGTGGAATGTATCAATGCAATTCAATAAATGATGTCGAAGAGGAACTATTTCATTTTCAGCAGTCTTTATTTACTGTAAGAGTATTCGATGTTTGAACCTATGTTCTTGCTGGATGGTCTTCAGTAACTTTCTGGGTATATTTCCACTACGAGCAATAACTGTGTAATAAAATGATTGGCTATCTAATTGTTTGAATATCTATAAGCGTTCATGTGCTGCATAAGAAGTAGCAGCTACCTGTTTTTCTTCTTATGGTGTATGAATATGTATTGCTCATCTAAAATGACAACCCTGCTCCCTAGGGATAGTTTAGGCGGTTAGTTTTTTTTTATTTTTTATTTTTGTTCGTATCTGGTTTGGTTGCCGGTGAGCAGAAGACGAGAGGTAAGAACCTGCGCATCACTTTGTGACCGCTCCCTGCATCTTGACTACCCTGCATTTAGTTAGGCACGTGCATATCATTTATTTTGAGTCAAAATACAAAAAACAAAAAAAAAACTCGAAGGGCCGGGCCGCAACCGGTAAAGCTTTTGTTTTGTTACTTTGACCTACGGTAGCCGGACTGTAAACCGGACGGATTCCCTATACCAAACAGTCAGCGGGCTAGTTGGGAACGCTGATTGGGGAGAATCCCTTACAGTTTCCACCTGCGAATTTCTAGGCCTCAACAGTTTTGGCGCTAGAAGGAGGGCCACCAGTGCATGGCTGGCCGAGGAAACCCGTTTTCCAGAGAATATTCCACTGGTTACAGTTCTGAAAGTAGTGTACCACGCAATTCAATTCCGGAAGAAGAAGAAAGAGAAAATCTATACCCTGTTCGCAACGAGATTGTTAACGATCTGAGAAGACACACCAGGGCATACTTAAAGAAGATTGGAGGATTACCTATCATCTCTGAGTTGCCTAAAAGAGAGTACAAGAGAAGAGACTGTCCTTTAATAGAATATTCAGTGTTGGTTGGAGATTGGCAGGAGCTGGTAGAAACTGCCTTACAAGAAGTTGAACTCCCTTTGAGTCAAGAAGGCCCAGAGACTCCCTACATTTCTCCTTTTCACACCCCTGTTGGTTCGCCCCCGCACTCTCCACCTCAACTTATGGTAGCAGCTAATGCAAATCAGCCACCTAATCCTCCAAACCCGCCACCTGCATGGAAGGCCAGATCACCTCTGAATCTGACCCCACCTTTGCACGACCTACCTCAAGCTTTCGAAAAGCTATTGCCTAAGTTTGACCCAAATGAAAAGATATTGGTAGATGACCACTTGCAGAGTTTTTATTTGGCTATAGAAGGATTAAAGGAAGGGGAGCATGAAGATGTGGTTTGTAGACTTTTCCCACATACCCTTAAGGGAGCCGCAGCCTCGTGGTATTTCAGGTTACCCACCAATTCTATCCCAGATTGGGACACCTTCTAAAGGATGTTCAGAAGTAAGTACGCGGTCCAAAAGACTCACGCTGCCCTTATGAAAGGACTTTGTGCTTTGAAGAAAGAAAAGAAGGAAAAGGTGCACAGTTTTACACAAAGGTTTACAGCATACCTAAGAAACTTCTCTGATGCAGACAAACCTTCAGAAAAGGTTCTAATCGAGTATTATACCTCAGCTTTGGGCCCTGATTTAGCCATGTTTGCAAAAGGAAGGACCAAGCCCACTTTGACGGAAACTTATGAAGAGGCAGAAGTAGTGGAAGCAGAAAGAGAAAGCATTGAAGAATATCCTGAACAGTCAGGAGAGAAAAGGAGAACGTTGCTTTTTTCCAAGCCCAGAGAGGAG
>LPNX010138941.1:4268-54245 GCA_001517045.1 Pseudotsuga menziesii | reverse complement strand
AAGTCTAACCCTGATTTGCCTAGTAAGCCTGACTTTTATTTTTATGTTGGTCTTGTTGAGTCTTTTGACTCTTCCTTTGAACAACAAGTCAGTGATCCTAATGAGTTTGATTTTTCTTATGAATTTTTCAACTCCCATGATACTTAGTTTGTTCCTGCAGACTCTATCTACCTTGTTGATTTTTTCTCTCCTTCTGAGGTTGATCTTATTGATTACAAACCCTTGAGCCTTGGTGATATAGAATCTTCTTTAGTCGATTCTGCCTTGACTTTAACTTTTATAGAATATGGTAAAGTCACATGTGTTTTTGCCAAAGTGACCCGCATCGGATGTTTTCTTCTGAATATGATCCCGATGTTGTTGTTTCTTGGAGATAGGATTCTTAGTTGGATTCACAACTGTTTACTAGCCTTGTCTTGTTGTTCAAGTTGTAACTGCATTTGCATGTGCCCTGCTTGCACTTATGAGCCTGATGTCAGCTTCCACGCTTTTAGATCGTTGTATAAGCACTAATCTTTGTTCTCATCGTCGCTAAGCCTTGTATCATTTTTCCTTTGCAACTTGACACCCTTTACCTTGAGGAGAATTTCCCCGAGTGTCTTTATCCTCCTCATGTTCCTTGCATTATGCATAGGTTTGTTCCTCGTGCTTAGAACTGGTTTTGCTTGCCCTTGACACTCATCTCCTTGCATTTAGAGCATTCTTTCTGCTCTCCTTCGAGCTCGTTAAAAACAGTAAGGAGGCCACAAGTTGAATTTTCCGGACTCGTTAAAACTTCACGGGAAAGATATTGAGTTTCTTTAGGCCCATGTCTAACTCCTCTAAATAGACTTGACTGCCAAGTAAACTTGTTCGTTTAGGCTTGTTAAGAATATGTGAATGGGCATCCACATTGGTGGTAGGTTATCACTTTCTTGAGCCATGTGGAATAATACAAGAAAGGAACACTCTCTTTTCTACGGAATTGAGAAGAGTATTCTTAGGCATAGGTTTATCACTTTTCCAGACTTGAGGGAATAAACTTACGAAAAAGGAACCCCGGTATGAGCTTAGTTTTCTCTTTTTCGTGCTGTGGACCAAAACATGAAAAATATTCTGAGTGTACTTTATGTCTTTGTCATGCTCGCTAAACCCTAAAGAACAATGCATCAAGTTTACTGTTGTAAGCCCCATTTCTCGTAATCAAATGGATCTTTCCGAGTGATCTTGCCTTCCTTCACACTCGTAAAACTCAGGCTATATGCTGCTTTTGAAGGAGCATTGGGTAGGTGGTAATTTAACCTTTTTCGGACCTCCCCAACTAGGTACGAAAAAGGTGAGCCTTACTTCTTCGGAAGCTAAGAGAGTTCTTTTGTGGTTTGTTTTATACTTTTCCAGCCTCAGGAGACTAAATTGGACGAAAAATTCCCCCCCTAGAGTCTTCTTTGGAGTTTTCAGACTCTCTAAACTATGAAAACACCGTCGAGCATGTACTAGTTCAGGATCGTAAAATCCATGAATTAATGCTTTATCAAGCATTCTTCTATCTCTTCTTTGTGTTTTCCAAAAATGAAGAAGGTCCCAAGTTTTCTTTCTTGGACTCGTTAAACCTTTACAAGAAAGAGGGGAATAAAAGTTCATTCACATGTATTTTACATCATGGAAGCAAGTCTTGTTTCCTTGAACAAAGCGCCGATTTTTATCCTATCAACAGTTGGGTAGTAGTATTTTGACCTTATCCGAATTCAAAGTTTTTTACTCCTTTGGTTGGTTTATTTTCCAATTATATGGGTAATTTGTCAATGTCTCCTGCATTGAAGATTTGTGTCGTTGGTCCTTTTTGTGTCAAAATATACCTAAGTCACTTTTGTGTCGTGCTCACTGTTCAAGGATTAAACCTTTGTCGACCATTCTGCATTTTCCTTGATCTTTTGTGTCGGCCATTCCCTGATATCAGTTCATTACATCATGTCTTCGGCGGTCCTTGTTGTGAAATTCAGTACCAATTCTAGATCCAATTAGTCTTCGACTTACCTCGGGTTGGATGATGAAGGATGCCTTAATTCCTTCCTTCCAACATATCTCTTCCTATCGACTGCAACACATCTTGCTCTAGGAATGAGATTTAGAGTTTTATGACAGTACCTTGGGGATTGCAATGATCATTGGAAATTTCCCTCGCTATTGAGTAGTGGGGATACTTTATTTTCTCCTACTCGATGGATTCTTCAAGTGTTCAACTTCAAGTCCTTGTATTCACACTTTTTATAATGTACTAGGTACCTTGGGGACCATTTTCATTAATGGTGGTTTCCCTCATGCTTGTTAATGATTCTCATCATTGATTGGTAATCAAACGGCTTCCTCCATGTTCGACTTCAACTCCTTTATTCGCATGGTTAGGATTCGTACCTTTTTGGGCAGTTTGGATTGAACACCTTGGGCCGACAGTAGCATCATCATTTTTTGCTATTTCCCAAGCTGCTCAGGACCTTGTCACACTTCATATGACATTTTGCTGAGGGATATATCCACCTTGTATTTTTGTGGGTATGATCGATTGTTGAGCATGGATCCACCTTGTTCATTTGTGGCCATGACTCCTTTAGATTTGATATGGTACCTTTTTTCATATTGAGTGACCATGATAGTTTCATCAGTCATACATATGTTGGATCCACTTGCATATTTATGGTGATGATTTGTATATGGACTTGTATGTTCCAGACATCAATTTTGTCTGACATTTATCTCTCTTTCAAATCCTTTGTTCAAGCCTTTCAATCTTGGATTCTCTGCTCTCTCCATACTCAATTGTTTCGTTTATAATGTATTTCATCTATCATCTTCCCTCTAACCTCATAAATAAGGGGGCATCTATTATATATCAAAATGACACATCTCTGTCTGTGACTACTTTCCCATGATTCCGTTGCATGTCGACGCTTCCATGACGACACTTCATGAAAGTCACTAAAAAAACACCTAACTTGGAGGATCCATATCTTGAGTTATGTAACTTTGTTTGACCTCATCTCTACACCGTTGGAAAGGTATCTGTGTTAGCTAAAAATTTCCAGAATACACCAAAGTCTGAAAATGCCCAAAAGTACCCTTAAAATGATCTTTTTTGATGCATATGTGAGTTTCCTTAAGGAAACCCGCGTATGTACGCGACTTACTATATATAATACTCGCGTATGCCTTAAATACATGACTTTTCACATTGCAACCCATGTATACATCCTGCATACGCGACTGTTGTCTCTGCAACCCATGTATTCCTCCTAATAATGTCAAAAACATACGTATTTTGAAATTCGGGTAGTTTGGGTAGTTATGCAACTGACTCCTTCAGTTGTAACTACTTTGTCTTCGACCCTAGCCCTTTATAAATCATATAAATAGAGGTAGGGAGGTCCATGGGAGGATATTTGAATCTTTGCATCATTACGCTGGAGGAATTGGGACTCTCTTTTCCCACACCTTTTCCCTAGAAGCTATCTCCTTGTGTTGCAGAGCTTGGAGGTTAAGTTCCTTGGAGAAGAGAAGTAGTAGAACCAGATCAAGGTTTCGTGAAGTGCCCAACTTGAAGAGAAGGTATATTTGTACTTGTTTTCAAGATTAATAAAGATGTGATGTCCTTTTTCTTCCATAATCAATATGTTTTGTATATTGAATATCTAATTATGATTATATGATGTTATTTATCAGATTATGTTTTCATGTTTTCATTGAATATAATCTCCTTTCATATAGTCTATTTGGTTTGAGGAAGGTATAATTCGTTTTGCAGGTCTCTTGGAGCAAGAGGAGCGAGAGGAGAAAGAAGAGGATTGATAGGCTGCCTGGATCAACCTTTGTTTGGATAAGGTATGAACCATTCTAATCTTTGAATCTTGTTTATATTTGCTTGCAAAACCATTTTCATCCACCTTTCAACCCCAGTACATTGATGGCCTCTTAAACCCTAACCATAGGAAACTTTCCTTTACAACACCTTTTAGTGACCTACTACATATGTGTAGCTTCCATTTGAATCATATGTTGCTCCAATTGATATTCTAGAACAATTACTTGAGTTTTGTACCTATCTATTGTAGCAATTAACTCGTTGACTGTCACATAATTAACACCAGCAAAGGCACTCAAACCTTAGGTTGTATCTACTGCAATTTATTTTGGATATTAACTAGCTATGTTCCACACTATCATATAATTTGGTATTTCTTTAATTGAAGTTTCTTCAACAATTTTCCTTTTAAAATCTCTTTTTGCAATCTCTTTGCAAGATTTACTGAAAATAAAGTAATCTCCCAAAGATACTACAACATCACCAATATTAACTAATTCTGGAGAAGAAGAGCCACTTGCTAAAGTAGTAATTGGTGTACCAAGATTAATAGGGGAGGAAAGTATAGAAATTCCCTAAGTTTTACTAGTATCCTTTCTTAGTTTCTATGGCCTTAGAATCTTGTAGCTACTTTTGTTTGAGTCTTTTTGCTTCAACTTATGATTCTTCTTCTTGGCCTCTAGTTATTAGTTCCTCTTCTTCTCTTCTTCGAACTTTTTAGCTTTTTTCTTTGACCTTTTTAGCTTTTTTATGCATCCTGTATTGATTTACGCTTTAATTGTTATTCAGCCTCTATAATGTTACTTCCTAAATTTGTTCTTCTAGAAGCCTTTGTTTTTTTTTTGGATACATATCAACTTCTTTTTCATTGGCTAGTAATGCTTCTCTTTCAGCCACAACCAACTTCGTGCCTACTTATTCAACTTTATGTATCACTTCCTTCTTCTGATTATACTTAATGCCATTCAATACTTACTCATAGGTAATATCCCCCTGGTACATAAGATCCTAGAGATTAGGATCAAGTTGATATGAGGGAGCTAACCTAACAACCTTGAAATCATCTTCAATAATCCATTTTGGATCATGTTTCCTTTTGGTTCTTGTATAGAGGCTAAAATCCTTAAGGGATACAACCTATTTCTTGGCATGGGGAACATTTAATAAAGTAAAAATTGCCACTTTGATCAAGAATATCGACCATGTTTTCTTTGAGTGAGCCGAGAGAAAAAAAGTAATCCATTTAATTATAGTATGATGGGAAATATATCTAAGAAATAAAATATATAAAACATATTGAAGAAGTAAATATGGGGCAGAGGAAGCACCAAAATCCCTAATATAAGTGAAATATTCTTGGATGTACCAATCCCCTATAATCTTTATAGTTTCCCTAGCTTCTTTTGAAAGTCTAGGGGCTAGTTGGTTGAAGATGGAGTATATAGGGTCCATGAAATCGTCATGTATTGCATTGAAGTGCTTCTTGAAATTTGAAGCCCACAATTCACTACAATACACATGTACAAGGAGCATACTAGGGTTCTAGTCCCAACCCATTAAAGGAAATAAATTCATAGAACAAACTTAATGAAGAAAAAGGAAGGCATGTAAAAGCCTTATTTTTCACTCCTCGGTAATCTTTTATCACTCTCACAGTGTTTGGGATATTGAACTATAGGATATGAACCCAATTGAATACTTGTCATATTTCAGCTGAGTGGTGAGCTAATGGAATCTAACAATCATGGTAGCTAACAATCGATGCATATATTTGAAGTATTGTACTATGTATATCTGATTTTCCTTTTCTGTGAAAGTATTCTCTTCATCCTACCATTACTTGGCATTTTCAACCAAGTTAGGGTTTTCTTCTCTAAAGGTTTACATGAACTATATACTTAGTATAACTTCAATCTTTCATAGTTTATACATCCAACCAATAACATCCATCTGACACCATCATTATAGGGTAAGGTTACAGGCCTAGAGGTGATAAATAAGAACATCACTCTTTTTGATGTTATGAAAAACTGAAAGGTCTTTATCATATTTTTGGAAACAATAATTTCAAAAATAAAATTTTATACCCAGAGTTTAGCATATTCTTCCAAAATCCTTATAGGCCCATAGTGCATACAAAATTTTAAGAAAGTTCATACGGCTATACTGCTTAAAAAATTTCCCTAGTAATAATATGCATCTAAAAAATTTATAATCATTACATATTTATGAGAAAACATAGCCACTATGGTTTTCATCCATGTACTGGTCATTTTGATCCTGAGCCTGAACCTGGGAGCTTGGATCGTCAAATCTTCCCATAATAGTCTGTTGGACTATCTCTTCTTCGATTTCTTTTATGACCGTGAAATGCCCAACATAAGACCAGTTTCCTTGGGTGAAACTCGAGATCATATTGAAATGCATTTATCTTTCATTAAAAAGCTACTCTATCTTTCCCCTTGTGCCCTAACTTTGGTTTCAATCCCATCACACTTCTTGTTCTACTACTCCATATGGTTGTTCATATGGTTAATGGACTGTTTCATTCATTCCATCCAGGAATTCATCCTCTTCAACATCTTCTTAATGGTCATAATTTCACTAAGGGCTTCTCCCCTATCCATTCTCAATTCAGAGAATGAACCATCTCTTTCTCAGTCCGCTTGAATGAGCATGCTTAGCATTTCCCAGGCTTAAAAAATACAAAGCAGTTTATAGAAAGGAGGGAGGGTGAGCAGTGTAGACTAAATTATCCTGTGTAGGGTCTGAAATTATCCAAGATTTGTCTTTTAGGCTAAATTCATGCCCAAAACTGATGTAGGTGGATGTGTCTTATCATTTTGGGGCTGTGATGTTACTTTTGACCGCTGTTTGCACTCAGAATTGTGTAAAGTTCCCATATCTGATGGTGATGCTGAGTTGCTATTGTTTCACCCATAAAATACCTCTCTATGATTGTTTGGGATTCTAATTGAGGGTTGTAATGTGCCCATATCTTTGTTTTGTTGTTGTTTGATCATTTGATGACTAAATCATGCATAGATTTGGAGATTCAGTGTTTTTTATCGCTATTAAGGGGCTGAAATATGCCTAGGCTCACCTAAATTGTAGATGAGGCTATCTTATCACTGTTTCTATCCACAAACTTTCCCAGATTTGGGGGTTTACTGTTGTTTTTAGTTACAGGTCCTACCCAGAATTAGAGTAATTCTTCTTAATGATGTCTAGGAGATCATAAAATAGGGATGCAAACAGCTTGGAGAAGAGAGACGAGGCTGGAGGTTCCGTACTGTGCACAAGTGACCATAAATTTACCACAAATTAACCTTTGATTTCACTGTTGGCTGCCATAAATCTCTCCTATTAGGGCTTCAACTGTAGGCTAGAAATGATCCTATATTCACGAGTCAGGTACTATGAAGAAAACACAACATTCTAAAGCCTATTTTTTCTTTAATCATTCTAAAGCCTCATTCTAGTTGGATGTTGGTAAATGCACACTCCATTAAACTATGGGATGACAAAATTTTAGGAATGGAGTTAGGAAATAAACTAGAATGGATACCCTTGCACAAATGGATGACAAAAAATCAGCTTCATTCATTATTAGATATCTCTAAGTGGGATGTTAAAGGAACATAGATTAACTAGAAAAGTATAAAACTTCGTGAGGGTTTGAAAGAGCAATGGGAAATATTGAAAATAGTTTTACTTAGAAAAACACCTATAAATATTTCATACAATGACAAGAGGGTATGGGGGAAGAAAATTTCAGAACTATATAGTCAAGGAAGCGCATGTACAACAAAAATTTAATTCTTATATTTTGCCTTGAAATTCTCTTTGGAACATTATATGGAACCCAAAATAAAACTATTCACATGGGTTTTATGTCATGGAAAAATTCGCACATTTGACAATCTTTGTAAAATAGGTATAATTATACCTTCCTAATGTTCCTTATCCAAGAACATGGAAGAAAATGCATTGCACCTATTTTTAAAATGTGTTTTTTCAATAGAGGTATGGATAAAATCCTTTGCAAGGCTGATCTCCATGAGACTTGGAGAGATATTTTCATCACCCAACGTTGAAACTATCCAAAAAATATTTTTAAATAATCGTCTTTTAAAACAGGTTTGGAAATCTCTTCCTAAATTTATCCTATGGAAGATCTGGTTAATGAGGAACTCGATTATTTTTAAACCAAAAACAAGTAAGTTAAATATGGTAGTAGGGTCATCTTGGGCTATGATGCATGAAGTGATAAATATAAAAGTTCACGTTAGACACAATATTTTCTATTTATATACAAAAGAGAGTTTGTGGATAAAACATTTATTGGATAAAGATGAGCAAAGATAGGAGGTTAGTGTCAAATATTATGAGAAAGAAAACTGGTTGTTGAGAATTAAGCAACCAAAGATGGATGGATGCATGGTTAACCAGAATTATCATTTACAGTTCTTTGATGGTGCAACAAAGAATAACCCAGGGATGGAGGGCATGGGGGGAGCATTTTTTAATCTAGGAGGAAAAAGGAAGCATCACTACTATTGGGGTCTTGGGAAGATATCTAATAATCAAGCAGAATGTTTGGTTCTATGGTAAGGACTAAAGTTAGCACTTCAGAGAAATATAAGACATTTTATGATCCTTGGATATTTTGTGATAGTAATTTTCTATCTCATAACAGAAAAACCTCCAGGTGATGGGCCTATCTGTATATCTATATGTAGAATTTCTAAATTACTAATCGAGTCCCAAGTGAGAAAATATTTCCATGTCGTCAAAAGTTTAAATAATTGAGTTGATGTGTTTGGTAATCTAGCATGTAACCTTGAACAAGGAAGTTTGTTTAAGATGGATTCGATTCAGGCCATTACAATATTCCTTAATCTTTTGCTTGTTTAACGATCAAATTACATCTTCATAAGGTCAGTCTAGCTTTTAAGTTTGCGTTAAAGACTAGAATCATCAGGTTATATTGGTGGTGCAATACTTTCATGTAGTTGTATCCAACTAGTGTCATTTATAAAATTAAAAATAGATCGTTCAACTTTGTTGTTAACGTTTATGGGTTCGTTGGTGAGAAAATTCATACCATGGGCATGCTTCAGTCCTATACAGTATGGGGAGAAATGCAATTGGATATGGGAATATTTGGAAAAGGAATTTTATCAGCTGTGATCTTTCTCATCCCTATCAGGATCCGTTTGGGGTATGTGTTGTCTACAATACGATGGAATGGTCTACAAGTCATTGGTTTTAGGACTGACATCTGCTTCTAGGAGATACTAAAGTAGGTCTCTTTCATACTGATGACTATTCTCTTTACTTCAAGGTAGTGGATGAGGGATACTTGGGTGTGCTTGACATTGTTTTCATATACCCTGCTTTATTACTACAAAACTTATTTTTTTATCAAATTAAGATATTCACTCAAGGGGTTCGATAACTAGTCTTTATAAGTCGTCTCAATGATTTTGCAATAAATTTGATGGATAGGAATAGTAATAGGTTGATTGAAGAATTTTTTGTTGTATTATAATTGCAAAAAGAATCATTTCTTCCCGCTCGGGTATTGTCTTTTTGGACATCTGTTACAACTACTCTGTCTAGAAGCATATTATTGAAAGTATTGATTGTGATATATTTGAAACTCCACCCATGGAACAATTTGTAAGAATATTAATAATTAGAATTAGGATTATGGTTGTCATGAGCATTCTAGAAGTGGTAAAGAGTATTAATTTGAAGCCCAGTTTGTGGATGGAGAGAATTATGTTTAATACTATTTACCTCTCTTTGCTGATCTGTATAGGAAACTTCAACTTTGTTTTTCTTGAACAAGTTGACTTTAATCAAGTTCTTCTTTATTTTCTCAATATTTGGAAGATAGGTAAGAAAATAATGTATTTTAAAGATCCCAGTCTCAGTAACAAAGTACATCAGGGAACATGTGATAACAAGGAAGTCATGGTTAAAAACCTAATGAAGAGACTAAAGAATTGTGAAAAAGCGTTATGATAAGGATAAGTTACAGTGACACCGTATCACTTATGTCTCTCATGGAAAGTATCTCAAGCACATGGGGAAGTGTAGGTTATATGCTGAGATAGAAATTTAATTTTGAAATATGAAATATATGAAGTTGGAGCAAGCTTTTATTAATTTTTAGGGTAACTTTTATTAATAAGACCAGAATGGATATCTTAAAGATTTGAGTTTTCTAAGATTCATCCAGTAACTTTCCATTTCCAGTTGTTTCCTGTTCAGTCTGTGTTTCCTGTATTCAACCCCATCTATTAAGGAATATGTGGAGGAATCTAAAATATGAGCATGTAAGAGGAAATGGAAACATGAGACCAATAAATAATTTTGTTGCATTTTGTTGCATGATGACATGCAACACTTTAGAGTTTAGGGGTATGATGGGCCATGTTAATGGAACATTATTTGCTCCATCTTGGTTATAACTAAGGATTGTTAGGGAGGAATAAGATTCTAAATTGCATAAATTATAATAAAAATGATAATATTCCTTCATAAATGCTAATGCACGTTTGTTGAATGAATATCTTGAAATTTGATTAGTAATGTTTGCTTATTTTGCTTATTCCTTTGATTTATTTAATAAGATAATGGTATAATATTTTTCAAACCATTTTGGAGTTGTGGTGGAGTTCTATGTGGAATATATCAATTCACAGTAACCAGATCAATCTCCTTCAAACATTTCACTAAACAAACAAGGATGTGATTGCAATATTTAAGGGATTATGTTCCATTATCTAAATGTCACTTTTCTAGCTTAGGATGTAATTATCAATTTATCACTTCATTAGTGTATGGAAAGAAAAAAGGCATTTTTATTTTGCATTGGTTGTTTTTCTCACAAATTTTCAGAAAAATCAAAAATATTTTAAGTTTTGTAGTTTCTCAAATTGTTAAAAAAAGGTTTCATTAGTTTTCATTTACAAAGAAAAAGAAAAAAAAAATGCATTGTTAGTTGCATTCACTTTGGAATTTTTATACATCATTTGCTTTCACTTTGTTGAGTCTATAACACCATCCAGTCTCATTTCTCTACCTTGAGTAATACAACCATTAAAATAACATTTAACTTAAAATCTATTAGTAATTTTATTTTTATAGGTTCGAGCATCAACTAGCCTAGGCTAGGTTTTTGGACTAGGAGATTTAAACTGTCCAAAAACACTTTGATTTCAAATGTAGTTTCCTATATTTAGGTAAATCCACTTCTACAAGAGATAATCCAGAAAGATCCTCTCACACATAAGTTAAGCACGAGGCCGCGTGAGAGCTCAATTGAGGAGATACCCCTCCACTTCCTTATTCAATCGTTTACCAGGATTGGTGTGTGTTTGGGGATCTTATCAATACCAATTCTTGGGCCCCGTGAGGTGCCAGTATTGATAGGGTTTTGGGATTAGCTACTGTACCCATGCACATCGATCAGGCGAGCGACTGTTTCGCTGGACTCTCGGTGTAGATTTGGTAGCCTTAGTCTCAAGACACTAGGATCTCACAAAAGTGGTATTGGAAGGATATTTCCAGTACACCTATGACGGACTTGGAAGGTAACCTCAGTTGACAATTTGGGAGGGCATTTGGGTGATTATAGCGCTTGCACCCAGATAAATCTTCACAAGATGCCAAGTAACCATCCTTTTATCTTCACTGGTTGGACCTGGACCCTAATCGTCCTAGGATTTCCATTGGAAAGTGTATCTTTTATCTGATGTGTCTTTGTTACTTAGGATATTTTTAGTGTGTGTTGTTTGGTTTGTATGTGCTTAGTTGGCCCTTAGGTGTGTGAGTCAAATTTATAGTTTTGGAGGATCAAATCCTTCGTAGGTCCAGAAGGTTGCAAAACCTTCCTCCATCTGTTACAGTGGAGCCTAATTTTGAAGTTCATCATGGATGGGTTTAGTTTACTAGGTTTAAATTTTCTAGCCTATAGAATTCATGTCATCAT
Source organism: Pseudotsuga menziesii (assembly GCA_001517045.1). Classification (NCBI taxonomy): domain Eukaryota; kingdom Viridiplantae; phylum Streptophyta; class Pinopsida; order Pinales; family Pinaceae; genus Pseudotsuga; species Pseudotsuga menziesii. Next base: position 42,408 of record LPNX010138941.1, on the reverse strand, counting down.
GTATATCTTACAAATTGTATTGATTTTATTTCTATTTTCTCATGCAGGGTTCACTTTGGGTTTCTAGATTTATTTGATATTTCAATTGTGAAATATTCAATGAGATGTCAAACACCGACCATGGAAAGAAAAATCAAAAGAAAGGGATGTATTCTCATACTTTTAGATTCCTTGATCTAAGAATCCTGATTCTCTTCATGATTCAAACTCTTTTGAGAAACCCATCAATGAGAGAGATGTCAACACTTCTGAGAATGCATCTAATAACCATATAACGAATGATAAAACATGTTCCTCTAGTGAACCAAGTGAGAGAAATGCAATTCAACCAGAAATTGACAATGATAATGTTGAATGTTTATCCTTGGGAGGCAACACAAATCATTCACAATCACTAAAAAAGGAAGAAAGGCCAATGGGACACAGGGATACAATTCCAATCAGAATGGGACTCAATATTTCCTTTTATTGAACCAATTACTTCAATAAATGAGAATGAAGCTGCATGAGAAGTTAAATGCATTGTATGTAGTTAGAAACTGGGTAAGACAGTAAAATTGCAAATGAAGTTAGATACAATAGAGAAGCACGCGGGAAATATTTATGTCAAGCAAATTCAAAATGGTGAGGAGAAGTCTATTACCAAATGGAAATCTTCTGAGGAATTTTGACATGTCTAATATCAAGAAGAATATAATAAATACTTAATAAGCAGGAGTAAACTTGAGGCAAGTGGGGGGACTATCACATCTCTATTTGGAAAAACAATGAAAATAAATTTTCTATCCAAGACGATGCAATTAAGCACTATATTTCACATCTTATCTAGAGGTCTCCCTATGACAAATTATCCAGATTATAAGAACTATGTATCTTAGGCTTGATGTATCAAATTTTCCATCTTCTCACTGGTCTGTAACGAGTGGTTGTGAATGGGCAAAATATCTAGCTTAATTAGAAAAGGATGATTTGAAAGATAAGATTGCAAATGCCAGATTTTTTTCACTATCTTTGGATGAAGTTACAACTATTGATAATACTTCATGGGTATGCATGAGTATTTATATTGTTAATGGTCATATTAGGCATTCATATCTACCTGGGATTCAAAAAATGAAGAAGAGTTCTACAACTACAAATATTTATGAATTTGTTATTAAGACTTTGAAGGAAATTGGTGGTATGGATGATTTAATGATCGCAAAAAGGTTGGTATGTGTTGGAGCAGATGGAGCATCAATCATGCAAGGACAAATGAATGGCCTTTGTATCAAACTACAACTACTAGCTTCATTGTTTATGATCAGTATTCATTGTATGGATCATAGGATGAATCTTGCATTTAAAATAGTAAGCAAGTTTCCATTGGTTTCAAAAGTTGAAGAACTTGTACATGAGACTCATGCATACTTTTGTAGTAGTCCTAAGCGATTTACAAAGTTTCAACAATTTGCAGATGGTATTACATATGGAAAAAAACTATTAAAAAATGTTGATGCAAAATGGATTTCACTGAATAGACCAGCTCAAAGACTATTTAGTGAGTACAAATCATTGGTAGGGGTGATGTATGAAAATCGCTTTAGTGAAGACAAATCTCAAGATCTTCTCTTTCGACTAACTGATATAGAGACATTATTAACATTGGCTGGAACTCTTCCTTTTCTTCATGAAATGAATGTCCTTGTCAAAATGGCTTAGAGTCATACAATGTATATTGCAGAGTACACAAATGCAAGGAAATTACATGCATTGCATTGGATAACTTGTATACGATGTCAGGTTCTTTTACAAGTCCAATGTTTAACGGTTGGACTACTCTCATTGATATGGAAAAGATTGAAAATTATTTGAAATTTGATGAAAAAGGGAGACTATGTATGGCACTGTATGGGTATATGTTTCCCTTTCATTATGTTAGTAAGATGGGAAAAAACACCAAAGAGTGTTGTGTGTCAAGAGATCAGTTCAATGATATTGTGATTTCAGTGAGACACAACTTGATACAAATTGCACAATCATTATCATCAGAGATAAGAGAACGATTTCCTCGAGATGAATTATTGGAGCCCATGTCTGTGGTATACCCTCAATATTGGAATAAGGAAAAAGGTATAGACACTTTGACCGTTGACTTTTCAGCAAAATTGATTATTTTAGTGCACCACTTTGGTAGGAATGTCAAGGTACAAGGAGAAGACATTGGAGGTATACTAGATTCATCAAAATTATATGAGCAACATACTTGCTTTGTTGAAACAATGTTAGATCAATATCTTCATTTGCCAAAACCTATAGAATATGGTGCGGTAATCAAATTATGGACTATTTTAGGTGAAAGTCAATTTTTATAAGAAAACATGTCAGAGTATTTCAAATTAGTGGATTTATGTCAAACCATGATTTTGGGATCAGTGGAGGATGAGAGGATGTTTAGTGCATTATCATTCCTGAAGTCAAAGTTGAGGAACAAGCTTGATAAGAATGTGGATACTTGTTTAATATTATATGTACCAAAGTATAGCATTACCAATTTTCCATTCAATAGAGCTCTAGCACTTTGGTGACCAGATTGTGAGAGAAGAGGAGAATGCAATATAAAAAATGTTTCCAATGCACTTGATACATAACATAATGTTTCGGAGGCTCATAATGATATTTAAGCTACAAAAGTTCATGTTCAACATGCAGAAGGTGTGGGTCTACATCAGAATTGAGAATTTAATATCCCACATGACAAGAGAAAGATTACCATATATAAATTCAACTTGCATTTCAAGTAAAAATATGTTCTTCAGTTTATACTCTGTATTAAATATAATAATATTGGAGCTACATTTCTTTGATGCAATCTATTTGAAGTTTGATGTTTTGATAGTTAACTAACACATTTTTTTTTCTTCTATTTCACAGGAATTGAAGTTGGGACTTACCTATTTATAGATAGTGTCCTATTATTAAAGGTTAAATAATTAATTTAACAATACATCCGCTTAGCAATAATGGACTCAATGAAAAGTTAAAACTTTTTAACTTTGATATCTTGGAAGATATTAATGGTTTTTTTTTTCTTGCATTTGGAGCATTTTTCCAAATTTGAAATTTTGTGTTTATTTTGGTTAAATTTATTTTTATTCCCTTGATACTTGACTACAGTTTTAGCCCTTTGTACTAGCTTGATTAGTTTCATAGATGGCTTGTTTGTTTCTTAAATTTGGATTGCATTTATTTTTCTTAGATTTTTATTCCCTTGATACTTGATTGTGATTTGAGCCCTTTGTAGCAAGTTTGTAGCTCTTTGTAGCCCTTTGTAGCATTTAATGTTTTTTTATAATTATTATTGTTCTTTTTAAATATTTGATGTTTTGAGGAAAGATGCTTGTATTTTCTTTCACTTTGTTGCATGACTTAAGCATGTTCACCATTTTAATTTTAGAATCTATTATGCTTATTTTATATTTTCTTTGAAAAGACGTTTTGGTTTTTAGAAATGGAAACGAGATCTGAGTTGCTAAGAGAAGATAAAAATGGTCTATGCACCGGCTTACTAGGTTCCTATGCATTCATCATAGGAGACCTATTGACATTGAGACCGACATTCAACTAATGGAATTTTATTGTTGATTTGATGACTAAAATATCATTACATGGAGCCTCTAGGATTCTGGCCATATTTATAAATAAAGCTTGAAATAATATGTTGAGGTACGCGTTTCTAAAATTTTCCCTATTGTGAATCATACATGATGAGCATTTGTATTTTATGGGAAGTTTGTAAACTAAAAAAAATGTGTTATTTTTCATTTTAATGTTTTGTGAGGTACTTGATTATCTTTCTCTTATACAACTTATTCACCTTGATTGTAGGTCGCGTGAGAAAATAAGGGCATTCTTGCTAGAAAGATGTTAATGTCAATGTGGATGCTATGCAACCATCCATTGAAGTTTTTTAGATTGAGGGGGATGATTGGGCCCAACATACTTTGTGAAAATTAATTGCACATTGAGTGAAGTATGATAAATGAGCTTCACACTTTGATAAAATGTTCTATTGTAAATTGCAAATATTTATGAAATTATATCTCCATTTTATCTCTAAGGAGGTTTGAACTTAGTAGTATACAAGTAGTTGTGATGAATAAAGTCAACAATTTAGATTGAAAATTTGATTTTGTTTACAAGGTGTTCTAGTGCAAGAGTACGTGACAATTCTAAAGTAAATACAAGATCATCTAGGTAATTTTATTAAGTCAAAATTTTTCAAGACTTAAGTTTATATCTTTCAATGAAAAATTAGCCAAAATTTACAAGATTTTTAATTTTGTTAAAGATTCGCTAAATATTATACAAGGTTTTCTAATTTTGTGAAAGGTTCGTCTTATTTCACAAGATTTTATAATTTTGTGAAAGATTTGTCAATATTTTATAGGATTTTATAATTCCATGAAAGATTCGCCCATATTTTACAAGGTTTTATAATTCCATGATAGATTCACCAAAAAATTATATATACATATTATATTATTGATAAAATAGCCTTCGCACTTTCTCATGTATCATGGTGATTCACCCATTTATTATATATATATATATATATATATATATATATATATATAAATTTAGAGGGGGTTCTTAAAATTTTCCTTGACTACCTTGCTCACATGTGGTAAGGCTTTGTATTTTATGTGAGCAAGCCTTCTATGCCATAGTTCACATGGACTTGTAGTATCATGAATCAAGGCCATTTTTGAGTGACCTTTTAGTTTATACAGGCCACCTTCTTCTGTCCCAATAACAACTGCATTTTCTAGATATTTTCCTCTAGGTCACATAAGAACTTCAGCATCTATAAAACATATTCTTCAATTTCTTCCTTTGCTAACTTCTTGGGAGGTTCTTCTTCTTATTATTCTTCTTTGGCTAAATGGGCATTATGTATTTTGTTATTCCTCCTCTTATATTATTCTTTTCTTGTTGGACAATTTCTGGCAATGTGTCCTATATTATCACAATGGTAACATTGATAAGAGGATAAGTCTTTATTCTTGTAATATCCCTTTTTATTCCTTTGAAACTTATTAGGAGGATGAGACTCCTTATGAGTTTCCTTCTTGAAATGAGGTTTCCTCTTATTCTAGCATGAGCAGCTAGAGCATTGTCATAATCCCTAAGTAGCGCTTCTCAGTTTGCTACTCTAGCTTCCTCTTGAATACATTCTTCCCATAGGATTTCAAATTGTAGTCTTTCCTTCCTTTCACAAATTGTCTGGATGTAATAATCCAATGGTCTAGTAATACCATTGAAAGCGGTCATTACTAATTCATCTTCATCAATCTTGTCTTCAATTGCTTCTAGTTGTTCTTTGAATTAAGAAACCCTTGTGAAATATTCTTGGATAGATTCACCCTTGCTCATCTTTGTACTTTTGAGTTGGGCTCTCAAATTAATATTTAGGTTGATGTTTCTTCCTTCATAGATTCTTGATAGGGCATTAAACATCTCCTTAGGTTCATCCTTGGAGGACACTTGAGGAATCAAGTGATACTTGATAGAATATGCTATGATCCTCTTGGCTCTAATCATGTCCTTCTTGTACTTTTCCTTTTCTTCATCTTCTTTGGGCTCCGACACAACTTCCTTGATAAAATTTGAAAGATCATTCTCTTCTAGAATGAGTCCAATTCTATATTTCCAAGCACCAAAGTTTTCTATGCATTCCAACTTATCATCAAGCTTAGATCTTGGAGGCATCTTGTCCCAGAGAACAAAAAATGAAAAAAAATTGAAATTTCTCAAAAATGAAAATTGAACTTACCAAAATACGCACTTGATTGAGGCGAGTATGATGGTATAGTCAGTTTCTGAAGAATCCAAATTCTAACCTTTGAAACTGGACTTGCAATTCTGATTCTAGTTCTAGATTTTTGGTTTTCTCTTTCCAAGTCAAACTAGGGTTTGAATTTCCAGAGGATCTTCCCACTGAAAAAATTTAATCTAGGTGCCAAAATATGCACCTAGGAGGGGCACATTTCTCAATGTCACTTGCACTCAAAAATTCCTCTTCAGGAGGAAACCTTAATTTTCTTGTCCAGAGAAGGAGAGAGAGATTTATCCAGTGAAAGTTTCTCTTTTCAGTGTAGCTCTAATACTTTGAGGATATTTGAAATAAACACAATCACAAGGTACACAACAATTACCCTGGGAAACCCTAAAGGGAAAAACCCAACAAAGATTCCCCAATATATACTACCATAATGCAATGTCCAAAGAACAAGGTCTCATAAGAGAGAGAGAGTGAGTGTGTACAAGAGACAAAACACCAAAGACACTTCTCCTCCTCCTTCTCTGTCCTCCCTCTTTTTCTCTCTTGCACAATAAATGAGTGAGTGAGTGTGTACAAATGAGGGAGGGAGCCTCCCTATTTATACTAATCACTTGACAGACCTTTTAACCTAACTGTGCCAATCTATCAAACTGAAAAGACTAAGATACCTAGGAAAACTCAAAATAATATTTGTATTAATATTTCCTGCATACTAATGACTCGACTTACAATGAAGGATTTACCGCATGAATTTTACATGAACTTTTATATTAATGGCATATCCCGAAGGGTGAATAATAATAATAATATAAAGTACAAGTAGAGTATTCTTCGAAGTTAAGGGGAGAGAAATTTGAAAGGAAGCGACCCAAAATTTTCAATGACGACAAAGTCTAGTAAAATGGGCTTATGATTTGATATAGAAAAAAGAAAAATTGTCATTACCAAGATTCTGTTACTATGCAGAAGGGAGGATCTTACCAAAAAATGATCCAAATGAGTTGCAATATGTCCTATAGCAATCCTTTTGTTACTCCAAGTGATATCCCCCCCTCCTAGGCTTTATTTCAACTAGATCCTAAAGGGATTGAAGATCCTCAAGTTGTTCACCAAAGGGATCTATAACCCTCGTAACACCCCATTGTTCTGATTGAGATATAGTGGTATTAAAGTATCTTGTTGCAATACTTCTTATATGCAAATTCTTTTCTCGAATATCTCCTAGGGATTTCCAAAAATCTTGTTTTTTGTCATATGACACTGGGCCATACACATTGCAAATGCAGAGGTGTTGGTTGTACTCTATGTTGACCAGATCTACCATAATCTGGTTAGTATTTCTCCATACCTCTACTAAGGAAAACCTTTTCTTGTCCCACCAGGTACACATGCCCCCTGATGAGTCCAAATCTCCTATCGAACACCATCTCCATTTTTCCATATTTTCTTCAAAAATTATTTATAGTCTTCTTCCCTTAGTCTTGTCTCTTGGATTAAGAGGATAGAGATTTTGCCCCTTCTTACCATTGATTTAATAGCTTCCACCTTTGACTTACCTCCTAACCCCTTGCACTTCCAAGAGACGAGTTTAATTTTTTTTGGGTTAAGGGAGAGGAACCTTGTTTTAGAGTTCTCAGTATCCCCAAGTGTTTACTTTCCAAATGTGCTTAGAACCTTGATGTGTTAGCCAAGAATGAATTGCTTCCCTTTCACCTTTTATTTTTTTTCCAGTTCTTTTCTATGGTCTCTATTTGGTTTCCTTCATTTTTTCCCCACGAGCTCTTTCCCAGTGTCCTTATACTCCACATTTTCATCTTGTTACGTTTTTTACTTGGATCTGGTTGACCCAAAGGCCCTGGAGGGAACTTCCTCATAGGGTTTCTCAAGTAATGTTGGAACATAGTTCCCTTCTTCCTCTATTTCCACCATGATTGGTCGATGCTCCATTTCTGTTGTGTTCTAGGGATATTTTCTTATTTCTCCTTCTTCAATTTGTTCTTCCTCTTGGTTGATCGGAGCTTGAAATTTGTTCTCTGAGTCAACTTCCTTTACCCCTTCTGAGGAAGGCTGTTTCACAACCCCTCTTCTTCCTTTTTTAGAAACCACACTCCAATGTCCATCCTTTGTTGGTTCTTCCTCTTGCATTTCATAAAATGGCCATATTCATGGAAATATTTACATTTGAAAGGGATTTGCTCGTAATCAACCTTTTGCAGGTGATTCCATCCCTCCATTGACAAGTTATTTCTTCATGCAATCCATTTTCTAAGTCCACTTCTACATGTCAAATCCTGGCACAGGAAAAGGTGGGGCAGGGGGGGGAGGGGTTTAGGTTCATCCTGATCGATAAACTTACCCAGAGTATTTCCAATAGCCTTCAAAACATCATCCCCCAACATCGCAGAGGGAGATGAGGGAGCTTGACCTAGGTGGGAAATTCTTTTGGAATATATTTTTATGGGTCGAAGGAGGCATTACACTAAGTTAGGTACATTCCTCTCGGGCCCAGGAAATACATCCCATTTCTCAAGATGAGGTCACGATCCTATTTATATTCGAAAAGAAAAACAAAAAAACCTTTCCCGCTGAAATCCTAAACAACTTCTGCCTTTATCAATGGCCTCTAGTTCTTGTTCATCCAAGTTTCTATGGATTTTTGGGATGGCCAAATCCCCATGAAGCAACCCACGAGACCCTTCTTTGTTAGAGCAGTGATTTTATTTTTCGAAGAGGCAGAAGAAAGTTTGACTTAAGGAGTCTTTGCAAGCTTAACAAAACAAGAGTTCGAATTAGAGCCATAATTGGGGGAAGCTTCGACTGCTGTAGCAATGGCCCTTTTGAGACGTGCATCAAGGGACAACTCCCCCCGACCCTCGGCATGAAGGGAAAGCCATGAAGAAAAAAGAGAAGGCATAAGAAAAAACCTAGTTTCATAGTAGTGAGAGAGTAGCTCACAAAGTTTATGTAAACTCCGGGCGGTGAATTTTTATTACCTTCAAGATGTTAAAACTTAGATATTTTGAGAATATTCTTTATGATGGACTATTTCATTATGTAAAAATTCTAAAATGATTAAAAAATTATTAAAAACTCATTTCACGTAATAATTGGATTGTGTATAATCGAGAGAAGAGTAGGGTATATGCACTTCCATAAACTTTAGCAGTCACATCATTGTGTAAGGAGGGTCCTTTGTCTTACAAACAAGGAGATATCATACATCAAATTAATGTCTAACTTAATTGTGACCTTAAAAATATAATATAATATTATAAATTATAACTTATGGCAATTTAACCTTTATATCATATAAATCCTATACATATAACACATCATACATCATTTCTTGATCTTAAATGGTACTTAATCTAATTTTCTTATTTACATCTTTGCTTCTCTAATCCCAAAGGATTATAAAATTCCTTGGTTGATTCTAAGTTGATTACAAATAAAATATATTTCATGCTCTTCATTGGCCTCCCAATTAACTAAAAGTCTTGTTAACAACTTCAATGCAATCAAATATAATATTCTTTTAAGCATGTCACAACTTCAATGTAATCAAATATTTTTATAAGCATGTTTCAGTGGCCTCCAATTAACTAAAAGGCTTGTCAACAACTTCAATCTAATCAAATATAATATTCTTTTTAGCATGTCATAGCTTCAATGTAATCAAATATTCTAATAAGCATGTTTTATTTGGAAAATTCTCTTCTATTTTTTTATAATAAAGAATATTGTGGTTTATCGAACAATATATTCAAAGAATTCCTAAACCTTCAAGAAGATATTTATCAAGGTCCCTCGATCCACCATTGAATTTTTTTTTCAGAAGAAAAAATCCTGACCTTGATATTCATTAATGAATCAAAGGACATCCGATATACATCTCGACTATTGGGACCCTTCAAACAACACAAAGAGTATGCTCATTCAAGCAAACAGCCAGAAATAGTCTCACATGTTTGAGTAAGCAATGGAAGAGGGAAGTAGAAACATTGCTCTGATAGACTGAAGGTCTTTCAAAAAAAGAAAGACAAGACCCTGGTACAATAAATCTCCTAATCATGACCTGCCAATCAATCATACATATCGAGGAGACAAGTTTGAGCAGAGCTGATATAAAAAAAAGCCCGCTCCATATAAACAATAAAGAAACCATAAATGGGTGCTGAAAAAAAGAGCATTGCTCCTGCACCAAGCTCAAAAGAGCTGAAAGGTATCAGTCATGACAAAAATTCCATCAAAAAACTCAGAGAAGTAGCCACAACCAGGAGCAAAAGTTTGGGCATTTTTTGATAACCTGTTTGCACGCTGATTGTGTTCTCGGTATGTATAATTGAAGATCAAGGATGAAAAGCAAGACATCAATCTTTTGGTGTCCATGCACCAGTGAATCAAATCTAGAGGATCCAATGAAACATGAAAGTTTTCCCAATTTATGATAAGTACATATCACGTGTTACTCCACACTCGCTACTTGCCCAAAGCATCTCATCTTTTTTATAATGAATTTCATTTGTTTTACATTCGATGATTAGTTAATAAGAAACAAACATATGCAAATGGTAAATCTAATTCCTAATTCACATGATACGAGTTTCATTATTAATTATTTTACAAGCATTTAGCATTTCCTTTTTCAAAGTGTCATGGACTGGGCAGTTCACACCAACTTTGGGCGATTTTCTCGAAGTATGGAATTTTGTGTCTATCACCACCAAGATTTTCTAAATGTATGGAATTTTGTGTCATCTCCACTTTTCTTTCTTTTGTGTTCCACGTGGTGTTGAGGCCTAGAAATTTGCAGGCAGCAACAGTAAGGGATTCTCCCCAACCAACATTCCCAACTAGCCCGTTGATTGTTTGGTGTAGGGAATCCGTCCGGTTTGCGGTCCGGCTACCGTAGGTCAAGTAACAAAAATAAGGGTTTTACCGGTTGCGGCCCGGTACACCGAGTTTTTTGTATTTTGAATTAAGAAATGAAATGCAAGTGCCTAACTAAATGCAGGGTGATAAAGATGCCAGGAACAGTCACAATGTGATGCACAGGTTCTTACCTCTCGTCTTATGGCTCACAAGCATCCAAATCGCATTCAACAAAAGCAAATTGACTACCTAAATTATCCCTAGGGAGCAAGATTATCATTCATTGGTGAGTAATACATTTCTGCACATGCATTATGAAGAATCACAGATAGCCGGTACTTCTTTCAAGACACATGAGCATTTGCAGGTATTTAAATAACCAGATAGCCGATTATTTTATAAACAATATTTATTACTCGCAGTGGAAAATATCCCAAAAGATACTAAAGAACATTCAACGAGAACATGGGTTCAGAAGATTAAATACTCTTACAGTAAATGAAACACAGTTGAAAACAAAATAGTTTCTCTTCAACATTATTCATTGAATTGTACTGATACATTCCGCTTTTCACTCTCTCCAACAGGCAAAATTGCAGTTTCCTTTGAAAAACGAAGTAGTTCCTCTTACAAGAAAACATTTACAAATTATCCAGTGAAAAAATCCCTTTCTCAGTCCTATCTCTACAGTATTTAAACTACACCCTCTATCCTTAGGCATTCCCCCAGCATGTGGCTTTTCAGTCCCCAACGCTTCATATCCTTTTCTTTTGTCTTTTCTTGCATACTCATGATTGGTTAAGTAACTGCTGTATCCTTTGGACTCGCGCTTTCATTTTCTTCGGAGCGGTTTTGGTCATACCACCATCAACGGTCCGCCTCCCTTCTTGCTGTGGCAATTTTTATCATTTTCCAGGATTTCACCTGCACAAAACAACGAGAGCCAATCATTGAAAACATAACTGTACAAATAATGCGAAATTAAATTACCAATCCACGGAAAATGACTGGCCGCATCTCTATAATCAACAAGAGGCTGGATTAAGTCTTTTTGGGTGAGAATATCTGAAATGGCCCTCAGAAGGCTCTGACATCGGACAGGAGAAGGTTCTCCTATCCGCAACGGTAGAAAGAAAAGAGCCAACGGTGCGAAGAAGCAGGCTAGAAAGAATTTACATCGGACGTCGGAAGGGTTTGTAAAATGGACGCTAAACCACTATCCTAGCCGCAACGGCAGAAGGGGGGAGACTTCAGGCATGCAATGGAAAGGGCGGGAAAAATTTAAGTCAGAAGTCGGAAGGCTTCGACGTCGGAAGTGAAATAGATTTCCTAGCCACAACGGCGGATGAAGAAAGATATAATCACGTGGTGGGCAGCGGGGAGAGGATTGTTTCACACTTCGGAAGCTGAACCAATTTGAGAGCCGCAACGGCGGATGGGTCAAAGATTTCAGCCCCTGATTCAACATAAAAAATTCCTGAAAAACTAAGTAATGGAACACTCAAAACATCGATGGTCCAGCTGATTCACCTCAGAGACAATGAGCAACCGATCAGACAGGTTTCTGGCTAGCCAGCCACATTCGATTCTGTGACCAATAACAAAAACTAAAAACATGCATCCTCTGGAAATGGGCCGCAAAATAATCATTAGAAACCAACACAGCTAAAACAAGACCAAACCTTCATGGATCAAATGAAAACAGAGCAGCTTTAAATGGAAAGGAGGGGCCCCAAAATTTAAGAAATTGGGGAGAATAGTTGCAGTGCAACAACTGGCGATTGCCGGGTGAACCTAGATCTTTGAGCGATCAACCTTTGAGTGACAGACTGTCTGACAACAAAACATCATATTGAATTCTTTCAGCAATATGGATTTCTTAAATGACAGCAGTGTGTACCCTTGATCATTGATGACAGTCCAATTAGGGAGAATAGAAACCAAAATCGTCAAGTCCAGATAACTATGCTGAGGCCGGAGGATGAATTTCATTATTACCTTTGTCTTCAAGTAGCTAAAAGCTTTGGACACCACAGGATCGGAGCATATGGTAAACAAAAATATCCGTTTGTTCCTCATTCCCATGCCATTTTCACACTTTTCTTGTGATCTCGGACTTTGTCCTATTCCATATGAGTTTGTTTACATGCCTTTCTTACTGAATTTTGATTCAGGATCCTCTATCCCATAGTGTCCTTTTGTGTGAGTGATGTACTTCAAGTTCAAACCCACGGACGGAGAGGATCTTTTGGCAATTAAGTATTTGTAACTCAGCATCTGCTTTGATTTATGATGCTTTCATAGGAGTTTTTTGACTCCTTATTTGCCTTTTAGCATTCCTTTATTGGCATGGGATCATTTATATTTAATACACTATTCACCTTGCTTCTTTCCATGGGTCCTTGGCTGTTTCTCCTCAGAACATTTTAAATGTGACGTGGGTGGAGCCTCGACATAGTACCACAGACTCCTCGAATCTGGTTTATTTCACAAGGGTTAAGCAGGACTTCAATGCACACAGAGTTCTTCGAGAAAACCGCTATCCTGGAAGAAATGCTTTCATATAAATTAGCAACACACAGTCTGACAACAAAACGTCTATCAAACCCAAAATTTTTGGATGTATTCCATGCAACCGCAGGTTTGCTCCTTTATTGAAAATCAGCAAACTCAAATTTAAACCAAATAAAAGCATGACTCGAAAACAACCAAACAACTTATTTATATACAAAACAAAAAAAACTCAAAGAAAAATCAAGAAAAGTAAGGCTTGAGAACCAAACCATTAACTGGCAAGTTCTCCTCCCATCCCTGTAAATCTTGCAGCTTATAAGTAGCGGGGCCAAGTTTTGTTGTGATTTGAAATGGGCCTACCCACAACTGCTGGAACTTGGTATGCTTTCCTTTCTCATCATGGGGATGGTCCCATTTGAGGACTAGGTCTCCCACTTCAAAGTCCTTTGTCCCGGCTTTATGTTTGTCAAACCATCTTTTTACTACCTCCTGCTGCTATTTAAAATGCTCCCTAGCCTTGGATCTGGCCTCTTCTGCTTTCAGGAGATTGTATATTCTTATTTGTAAAACTTCATCATCCGACCCCCTAGACTCTTGAGCTAGTATGGAAGATGGTAGCATGATGTTGGGAGGCAGGATGGATTCCTTACCATATACAAGGGTATAGGGTGACACTCCTATTGCAGACTTGGGGGTAACTCTGTCAGCCCACAGGGCGTTGGGTAAGGCTGAATGCCAACTTCTCTGGTTTTCTATTACAGTCTTCTTCAGAATTCTAATGAGGTTTTTATTAGAGGATTCAGCCAGGCCATTCCCTTGCGGATGGTAGTTAGCAGAATAATGTAATTTTATCCCTTTATCATGAGCAAATGCAGTCAATTTAATTGAGGAAAAGTATTTAGCATTATCAAAAACTAACGAAATTGGAACTCCAAACCTAGTCATGATATGATCTTGTAGGAAGCTAATGACTTCGTCTTCGTTTATCTTGCGCAGTGGGATAGCTTCGACCCAGCGAGTGAAATAATCAGTTGCAGTAAGAATTTAATTGTGCAGCAGGGAAGAGTTCAGTTTTATCTCACCAATAATGTCTAGCCCCCATTGTTCAAATGGTTCTGAGATCATCACAGGTTTTAGGGGCGCTGCTCCTTTAGGCTGTCTTCCACCACACCTTTGGCAAATATCACACTTTCTGATGTGTGCATGTGCATCCTTGAAGAGTGTAGGCCAGTAATAACCAGCTCTGAGGATCTTGTGGGCTGTAGTATCCCCTGAATAATGTCCCCCAGCCGGATCGTCATGTAATTTTGCCATTACTTTCTTTGCGTCTTCCTTTTCTAAACATCTGAGGAGAACCCCATCATAATTCTTTCTGAATAATACTCCTTCAAGAAGTTGATAGGAGGCCAATTTAAGACGCAAGGCTCTTCTTTGTTTGGAATTCCAATGTTCTGGCAATAGCCCTGACTGCAAGTAATGGACAAGGTCTCTATACCAAGACTCAGGAGCTGTGAACAAAGGACATACATCCATTTCTTGCAATTCGGCTTCATCTTCCCATGCTTGTTCTTCGTTGTTTCTTCCTTCAGTCATCAATTTTCATAACCCTTGGCCTTTCACTATGGAGGCTGGCTTGAATTCAAGGTCGTATTCTTGAAGAGTTGTTACCCAGTTGCCCCTTCTTTCTCCTAACTCTTTCTGTATGAGAAGGGATCTTACAGCTGGGTAAGGGACTATTACCTTGGTTCAATTTTTTAAAATATAAGGCCTGAATTGTTTCACTGCCTTAAATACTCCGTAATCTTGCTTATCAATGGCTGGGTAGTTTAATTCAGCCCCTTGTAGCCCAGTGCTCATAAAAGAGATTGGGAATTCATCACCCCCATCTTCCTTTTGCGTAAGCACAGCTGCCAATGAATCATCGGATGCAAATGTATACATGATAAAGTCTTTATCAAAGTCTGGACTTTTCAGAGAAGGAGCATGTGCAACGATAGTCTTGATTTTACTGAAAGCGTTCTTTTCAATTTCAGTCCACTTAAATTGTGCATTTTTCTTGACCATCTGCTGCAGTGGCTTAACAGTTTGAGCGAAGTCAGGTACAAATCTTCTAACAAAATTTATGGTTCCCATAAACGATTGCATTCCCTTTTTATTATGGGGCATAGGGATTTGTTCAATGGCCTTAACTCTTTCTGGGTCTATAGATATACCTTTCTTTGAAACTATATGCCCCAGTAACTTGCCTTCCGTGACCGCGAATACGCACTTCTTAGGATTGGGGGAAATGCCATATTTCCGACAGCGTTCAAAAATTTGCTTTAGGTGGAAAGCGTGCTCTCCTCTTTTCTTCAAAAATATTGTAATGTCATCAAGGTACACCACAGCGCTTCGTCCAATTAGTCTGCGGAAAGCTATGTCCATAGCTCTCTGAAATGTCACTCCAGCATTAATCAGTCCAAAAGGCATCCTTCTATAGGCAAAAGTTCCCCATTTGGTCCTAAACGTTGTTTTTAATCTGTCTTCTTCAGCTACTAATACTTGATTGTAGCCGGAGAAGCCATCTAACAACGAGAACAACTCAGAACTAGATACCATCTGTAGCAATTGCTCCGTGGGAGGCACCGGATAATTGTCTTTATCTAATGCACGGTTTAAGTTTCTGAAGTCCACACACGGTCTGATTTCTCCCGAATTTTTTCTGACTGGTACCAGATTTGATACCCACTCAGAGTGTCTGACTTTGAAAATAATTCTAGCATCTAATAATTTTTTTACCTCACTCTGAATCAGCGGTTCCAGCTTCGGATGCATTTTTCTCAAGGGTTGCTGATATGGTTTGACTCTGGCCTTGATGGGAACAACGTGCTTGATGATGCTAGTATCGTATGTTTTTAAATCTTGGTACGTCTAGGCAAAGACATCTCTATATTGTTTAAACAAACTGACGAACTTATCTGTTTCTGTCGGTGAACAACATTTTCCGAGATTCACAAACTTAGGATACGTCTCAGTCCCTAAGTTTATCAGCTCGAACTGTAGAGTTGAGCTGTGCGTCTTCACATTGGCGGGTCTCCTAAATTTTTCATTCAAGTCAAACATCTTCTCTAACGTTCTGACCCCTTTAGGGATGAAATTGTCAAATTTCATCTCGACCTTGTGCTCTTCATCATCAATAATCGATCCTTTGAATACCTCGTCATTTGTTAAACATTCTATAATTTGCTGGTCATCATCGAACACTCGCAGGTTGGTAATCATATCAGGTACTGAAGGCCTGAAAAGCAATTCAACAGTACATCGATTATTTGAAGGTACAAGCCTAGCGGCCGAAGTGGCTAATAAGTCAGTTGCTGCGTTTTTAATTCTTGGGATTGAAATAATGTTGAATGAATTAAAACATTTAAGCAAGTCCCATACCTCATTCTGGTAAGCTTTCAAGTGAGAAGAAACACAGTGGATTTGATTCCGGATTTGTTTCACAACAATTTTAGAATCCCCAAAAACTTTTAAATCACTTACCTTTAATTCAATAGCTTTCTTGATTCCCTGCACCATCGCTTCATATTCAGCGGTATTATTAGTACACTCAAACTCTAACCTACGGGAAAGGAAATGTTTATTCTTTTGCGGGTCAATCAGGACACAGCCGGCCCCTGATCCTTCTAATGTCTTTGGGCCATCAAAAAATAAAGTCCAAAAGTCACTAACTACTGAAAGCAAATCTATTCCTACAGCTAAGTCTACTATTTTACAATCAACTTGATCAGCCTGCGAGAATCGAAGGAGATCAGGCTGGGTGTCAGATGGGTTGCTGGCTTCTTCTGCTTGATAATTCCCTAGTTCCAACTCAAGAAAATAGTTTCCCAATACAGAATCCACAGGTATATTCTTCTCATCCAGTTGGGTAACATTGTACTTCATGTGGGGTTCTCTTATAACTTTGATCTGGTTTGGACTCCCTTTGTACGGCAACCATAGGTGCAAACAATCTGAAGCGAAATATCCATTTAATTTGGCTGACCAATCTCTACTAAGGACCAGACCATAAGCTTCGGGTATATCAGCCACTATGATGTTAATAACTTGGCATACCTTATCATTGGATGCCAGATGGATGAGGACGTCCTTCATCTCACCAACTACCTTAACGTTTGTCCTATCCAACTGAATGACCCTCCACGTGGTTGGCTTTGGCTGCCCATTTATCTTCTTACATACTAATATGGGCATGACATTAATGGACGCCCCCAAATCTACCAGACAATTGTGCACGTTGTGATTAAAAATTTCAAACGTTAGGAGGAAAGGTAGGTGCTTAACTTTAGACTCACCTCCCACACTGGTTTCTCCAATTTCTTCTTCGTCCTAGGGTTGATTGTCAGCGGGCAGCTTGTCATCTGATGCTTCTAGCGCCTTCAACAATCTCTCTTTTTGATGCGGCACTTTACACATCTCGAATAATGGAACATTCGATTTTACCCTTTTTAAATCCTCCACAACGTCATAATTCATCGGCCGTCCGATGGGATGGGTTTATCAGCATTTTCTTCATTTGGCTTGGCTGTTGTATCGCCCTGTTTAGGATTTTGGCTGGTAATTGTGAATTCTGGAATCTTATCCGCCAGAGCTTTGCTTTGAAACTTCTTCTTAACATTTCTCTGCAGCCTTTTGATCTTTGGAAGAATAAGACTGTCGTCCCCAATCGTTCCTTTGCTCCTTGTGACCACGTTGGTTTCCATAACACCCTTGTATTCCTGAGCGTTTCCTTCTTCAGCATCAAATAATGAGACCGAATTCCATAGAGCCAAGGTTTCTTCTTCCTGCTCTTTATTAGATGTAGAGGAGGAATTCTCTTTTCTTTCTTCATCATCTTCTTCTGTTAATTTCGAATCCAACAGTTGATTCATCACCAGTGTCATAGAGTTTATCCATTGCGGACAACTCTTTTCAGAGTGTGGTTGTTGGTGGAAAGTACAGAAATTATCCATGCCGACCTCTGTTAGATTCATGGATGCAGCATTATGAGGAGGAGGATGAGAATGATCTTTGTCCTCTCTTTTCTTATAATATGGCTTATAAAACTTTTGCACCTCCTTTTCTTTCTCCATATCTATGATCTTATTGGAGAGCTTCTGCATCATCTTGGCCATATTTTCTAGGTCTGGCGACTTTTCTTCCTTTGGATTAGTGAACAATAAGGTTTTTCTTCCCGCCCCTTTCTCTCCTGATTGTTCTAGATAGTCTTCAATACTCTCTCTTTCCACTTCCACCACTTCTGCCTCTTCATAGGTCTCTGTCAAAGTAGGCTTGGCCCTACCTTTCGCAAACATGGCCAAGTCAGGCCCCAAAGCTGAAGTATAGTACTCAATCAGTACTTTGTCTGAAGGCTTATCTGTTTCAGAGAATTTCTTAAGATATGCTGTAAACCTTTGTGTAAAACTGTGCACTTTTTCCTTCTTTTCTTTCTTCAATGCACATAGTCCTTTCATAAGGGCAGCATGAGTCTTTTGGGTCGCATACTTACTTCTAAAAATCCTCTCAAAGGTGTTCCAGTTTGGAATCGAGTTAGTAGGCAACCCAAAATACCATGAAGCTGCAGCTCCTTTAAGTGTATGCGGGAAAAGTCGACATACTACATCTTCGTGCTCCCCAGCCCTTAAACCTTCTATTGTCAAGTAGAAACTCTGTATATGATCATCCACTAGGATCTTCTCATTGGGGTCAAATTTAGGTAGCAATTTTTCGAAGGATTGGGGTAAGTCATGCAATGGAGGTGTTAGATTTAGAGGTGATCTGGCTCTCCATGCAGGTGGTGGATTTGGTGGGTTGGGGGGTTGGTTTACATTTACGCCAGCCATGAGTCGGGGTGGAGAGTGAGGGGGTGAACCAACAGGAGTTTGAGCAGGAGAACTGTAAGGGGTACCTGGGCCTTCTTGGTTCAAAGGTAATTCAACCTCTTGCAGAGCAGTCTCTACAAGTTCTTCCCAGTCTCCGACCAACAATGAATCTTCTGCTATAGGACGGTCTTTCTTCTTGTATTCTCTTCTAGGTAAGTCAAGGATAATTGGAAACCCTCCAAGATTCTTTACATATGCCCAGGTGTGTATTCTTAGGTCGTTAACTACTTCGTTACCAACAGCATATAGATGTTCTCTATTTTCTTCCAGGATTGGATTATGGTACCTACTGCTTTCGGAACTGTCACTTGTGGAAAATTCTCAAGAAAACGGGTTTCCTCAGCCATCCATGCACTGGCGGCCCTCCTTCTAGCGCCAAAACTGTTGAGGCCTAGAAATTCACAGGCAGCAACAGTAAGGGATTCTCCCCAACCAACGTTCCCAACTAGCCCGTTGACTGTTTGGTGTAGGGAATTCGTCCGGTTTGCGGTCCGGCTACCGTAGGTCAAGTGACAAAACTAAGGGTTTTATCGGTTGCGGCCCGATCCACCGAGTTTTTTGTATTTTGACTTAAGAAATGAAATGCAAGTGCCTAACTAAATGCAGGGTGATAAAGATTCCAGGAACAGTCACAATGTGATGCACAGGTTCTTACCTCTCGTCTTATGGCTCACAAGCATCCAAATCGCATTCAACAAAAGCAAATTGACTACCTAAATTATCCCTAGGGAGCAGGATTATCATTCATTGGTGAGTAATACATTTCTGCACATGCATTATGAAGAATCACAGATAGCTAGTGCTTCTTTCAAGACACATGAGCATTCGCAAGTATTTAAATAACCAGATAGCCGATTATTTTATAAACAATATTTATTACTCGCAGTGGAAAATATCCCAAAAGATACTAAAGAACATTCAACGAGAACATGGGTTTAGAAGATTAAATACTCTTACAGTAAATGAAACACAGCTGAAAATGAAATAGTTCCTCTTCAACATTATTCATTGAATTGTACTGATACATTCCACTTTTCACTCTCTCCAACAGGGAAAATTGTAGTTTCCTTTGCAAAACGAAGTAGTTCCTCTTACAAGCAAAAATTTACAATTTCTCTAGCAAAAAAATCCCTTTCTCAGTCCTATCTCTACAGTATTTAAACTACACCCTTTATCCTTAGGCATTCCCCCAGCGTGTGGCTTTTCAGTCCCCAACGCTTCATATCCTTTTCTTTTGTCTTTTCTTGCATACTCATGATTGGTTAAGTAACTGCTGTATCCTTTGGACTCGCGCTTTCATTTTCTTCGGAGTGGTTTTGGTCATAGCACCATCAACGGTCCGACTCCCTTCTTGCCGTGGCAATTTTTATCATTTTCCAGGATTTCACCTGCACAAAATAATGAGAGCCAATCATTGAAAACATAACTGCACAAATAATGTGAAATGAAATTACCAATCCATGGAAAATGACTGGCCCATCTCTATAATCGACAAGAGGCTGGATTGAGTCTTTTTGGGCGAGAAGATCTGAAACAGCCCTCAAAAGGCTCTCACATCAGACAGGAGAAGGTTCTCCTATCCGCAACGGCGGAAAGAAAAGAGCCAACGGTGTGAAGAAGCGGGCTAGAAAGACTTTACATTGGACATCAGAAGGGTTTGTAAAAGGGACGCTAAACCACTATCCTAGCTGCAACGACGGAAGGGGGGAGACTTCAGGCATGCGACGGAAAGGGAGAAAAAACATTAAGTCGAAATTCGGAAGGCTTCGACGTTGGAAGCGAAATAGATTTCCTGGCCGCAACGACAAATGAAGAAAGATATAGTCACGTGGTGGGCGTCAGATAATCCTTTAGATCCTCGGATAGTAAATAAGAAGAATTCAGACCAACAATAGGATCAACACCTAGTCAAAATTTTTGATCATTTCCAACCTTCCAACCCAAATGACCAGTAATCCAAGACAAAATTCCAACAAAACCATTCTAGAAATAAGAAGTTCCAGATATATTAAACTTACAGTCTCTGATCTAGACCTCCAATGGTTTGAGCTTTAAGTATTTATGTGATATGATTCTACTCCAGATACCATTACCCATAAGAAGCTGCCACAAGTTTTTCAAACTCAGCGAGATGCCAAACCATTCCAAGTGCTTTATATTCCAACCACCATACTCAATAGGAACAGACACCGATGGAATTTCTAATGTCCATCTAAGTTGCTCCATAAAAACAAGAAAATGGCTTTCCTTAGCTTATTCAAGATAGATTTCGGGCATCTAGCAAGAGCAAACCAATATACAGCAAGTCCCGAGAGCACAACATTAATAAGGATCACTCTACCACCAAGGGTCAGTAATATGTACGACCAATGCTTGATCTTATGTTCAAACCTTTCCACCAACTACCTCCAGTCTGAAGTTCTATACCCCAAGGGTTTCAGGTGGAAACCCAGGTATTTAAAACCAGAGTTGATCGGAGACATGATGTAGGGAAGAAACACAGCAATTTGACATCTGATATCTTTGTCCACATCTTGAAATAGAAAGGAGGATTTTTCTATGCTAACTTCCATCCCTGTAGCTGAACAGAACAAGTCGAGAGCTTCTTTATATGCATTCCATTCACTGACAGTACCAATACCAAATAGAAGCACATCGTCCACAAATAACAAATGCGTGATAGCCCGATTTGGAGAATACTAGAAACCGGTGATAAGACCCCTTTGATGGGAATTCAAGATAATCCTACTGAGACTTTCAATAATCAGGATGAATAAGAAGGGAGATATGGAGCATCCTTGTCTTATTCCTCTAGAGGCATGGAAAAATTCAAATGGAGTCCCATTAACCAGGACAACAAAAAAAGCACTTGAAACACATCCCATAATCCAATACACACCAATCATAGGTATGCCGATATGAAGAAGCAATAATCTGAGGAAAGTCCAATTAACCCTATCAAAAGCTTTGACCAAATCCAGTTTTAATACCAATACATTGGAACCTTTGTTTTTTATAGAGTTTAGGACTTCCTAAGTGATGCCTGTAGGCTTAGTGATTTGCCTATCCTTCAAGAACCCAAATTGCTGGCTTGATATAGTCTTATTGAGGAGAGGCTTTAAACAAATAGTAGCGATCTTAGATATAACCTTGTAAACCAGGTTTCATAAGGAAATGGACCAAAAATCAGCAAAAGTGGAGGGCTTATCACATTTGGGGACCGGGATTAGAAAAGTAGAGTTAAGGGAGCCCGGGATTCTCCCACTAGTACGAGCTTGTTTAGCGACCATGACCAGTTCATCCCCAATAAGATAAAAAAGGCTAGAAATAATTCCACAAGCCAGCCATCTGGGCCTGGGGTTTTATCTTTCTTGAACCCTTTGAGTACTGCTTCAACTTCCTGAGAGGTTATAGGCTCTAAGAAACGGTCCACATCCCCAGCCTCAGTCAAAGTAGGGAACAATATAATCACTTTAAGTTGGTCAACAAAATTAGTAGAACCATGATCCTCAAATAACTCCCCAAAGTGTTGTTCCCCCAGATGTTTAAGAGAAAAATCCTTAGTGACCAGATTACCCTCCTTATCCTTCAGATCCTGGATAGTATTTGAATTTCTTCTTGCCGAAGCAAAGGTATGAAAAAACTTGGTATTTGCATCCCCTTCTTTAATCCACTGAACTCTGCTTTTTAGTCTCTGGGAGGTGATATCATGCGCCCAAAATTTCCCTTGCCTTTCTTGGAGAAGCTTAAGTTTCCTAGAATTTACAGATGACAGAATACTCGAGTCCATTTGAAGAATATCAAAGATCTCCTCATTAATCTCTAATATCATTTGTTTCCTTTCTCTTTTCTTCCTTCTTTCCCAACTTTTAACCTTACTCTTGAGTCTACCCAGTTTAAGGGTGAAAGAGTCCATATGATTTAGTGAACCTAGAGAAAGAGGAGCCAGCCAAGAGTTAGTGACCAGAGATGAAAAATCATCCTCCAAGAGCCAAGCTCTATTGAACATAAAGGGATAACACCTAGAGGAGATTCTCGGCCCCCATTCCAGAAAGATGGGATACTGATCAGAAATAACAGAAGGAGAAGTCCAAGTTCTGTAACAACCCAAGCTAGGTAGGAGGTAGTCAGATAAGAGGAACCGGTCCAGTCTTTTGCTAATGCCAGCCTCCCCCGACCTGGCATTCCTCCAAGTAGGACTAGGATGGTTTGAGGAGATTTCAATCAAATTGTTACTATAAATAAGCTAGGTGAAGTAGGACGCCAAGGGATCATTCCTAGCATGGGTGCCTCAGACTTTAGAGGAAGAGATAGTAAAATTAAGATCACTAGCCAAAATAATGTTTTGTAAGGAAAGCAGACCATCAGCCACAATGTTATCCCAAAATACAGTTCTCTGAGCATCAAGTCCATAGAAGTTGATTATGGAAAGGGTCTCCTCAAACCCCTTTATGTTAGCCCTGAGTATAATAGCAACCAAAGAGGAGAAGTATTTAACACACACCAAAAGAGGATTCCAGCCTACAAGGAGGCCACCAGAAAGACCTATAGCATCAAGGGCACCGTATTCCTACCTAGGCTTGAATTTTGAAAACAATAAGAGAGACTGAGAGAAGGTACACATAGTTTCCTGTAATAATATCATGTCTGAGCAGAGATCAGTGAACAAAGTATCAAGGGATTTTGTTTGGAAATCCATCCAAAACCTTGAATATTCATGGATAAGATTTTCATGGGGAACCTGACCCATCAGGCGAGCTTGCTCTAAGAACCTATGAAGGGGATGGTGCTGCACGAGATTATCTAGCCACACTCTTTAGTATAGTAGAGAGAGGGATAATTTGAACCAAGTTTCAAGAATCCTCCGAAGTAGATTTCTTGGCCTTAAGGATAGTAACAATTTTGAAGTGGATGGAGTCTAGAGGGAGGGTGGATGGGGAAATAGGTGACTTGCCTGAGAAGATGGAAAGAGAGCTAAGTAGAGAGGGATCCTTAAATGCAGGTGCTTCTCTGGGGCTTGTAGGTAAGATGGTGACCGGTGTATCAGAAGAGGCAGGTATAGGAGAGGGAGGGGGAGATGCTGAAGAGGAGAGGAGAGCCGGATAGTGTTCAAGAGTGTAAGGGGGGGGGGGGATCTCCAATGGAGGTTCATCATCAGAAGGAAGGGGGTCCAAATATGAGTGCTTTGGAGGCATATCCGAAGTCACAGAACGTGAAAGACTAGCACAAAATTCAATATCCTCGATATACATCAGTTCACCTTTTGGTAGACCTTCATAGGGTGTCCGAAGAAGAAATGTAAATATCCTCGGGAGTAGGAACAAGAGGAGCCATAGAGGGAAGGGAGGGAGAGACAGTAGCAAGACTAAGATCAAAACCCTTATTAATAGCATGACCCTTATGGAGAAGAGTACAAGAGTTGCACAGATGCCCAATATCGTGGCAATATTTACACCGAAAGGGCATGTTCAGGTAGTCAATCCACTGGGAAAGGACAATATCTCCACACACTATCTCAATATCAAGAAGTAAACCATTGGATATATCAACCTCTACCAGGACCTTTGCAGTCCTCTTATCAAATAACAGATGAAAATCCTTCTCAAGGGTAACAAAATGCCCTATCGAGTTAGCCAGACCTATGAGAATGTCCTTATTCCACGAGGCAAGGCAGGAAAGAGAACCCACAAGTGGCGCATGATGACCCTCTCAGTGAGCAGGTCAAAACCTGAATTCCAATGATTTAGAACAAAAGAACCCTTCTGTATAGTCCAAAGGTTCTCTAAGATTCTGGAAGCATCTAAATCATCTAGAAAGACAAAAAATGGCCAGCCATTTGCAAGGAGACTGACAGTAGGAACATAGTGGATGATAGGCTTCTAGTGTATGGTTGCCCAATTAGCCCAAGCATCCTTTAATAAGGAGCAATACTCCTGTCTGCCAATGAGGGCCCTGCGACGGAGATAATCAATTTGTCCATATAAATATCATGACCCAGAACAAACTGACGCTTTAGATCAAGCGTTTTTAGAGATTTCTCTTTCTGGCGAGCACGGTTGTGGCGAAGGGAAGGCCCATCCGTATGCCACACCTAATATCCAAGGGGGATCCAATATTACTAATGGTCATCATGTGGAGCCTAGTGATAGGGAAAATCCCACTATGGTCTAAAAATAAACAACCAATAACCCTGGTCAAAACCACGGACAGGGATAGAAGACAACCGACACAGACCGGGGTAAATCCCCAACTAGGAGTCTGAAAAAACTAACTAAAGGAAACACCGACGAAAACAATGCAAAGCACTCAAAAGAAGACTAGACCAAGGGAAAAGAGACATTCCCACTTTTTGAGCATGGTTGGCACTAACCCTTGGGGAATGAGGGTGAACTCCATGTGCGGTAGCAGACCGCAAAAAACCATAAACCCTAAGACAAGGTAAACCCAACCCCCGAGACATGAATCAAATAAAAGGAAAAAAAGGCAGCAGAGGAACGTTAAGTACTTGGAAGCTGCAGGTGCAACAAACGCATGAAAGTGTTGGAGCAGGGTCCCGCAGCTATAGGAGAATCTGCCATTTTGGTGGATAGATAGTTTTTGCGAGGATGAAGAGATAAGGTAAAGCTACGACGCCGTAGCAGGTTTCTAGCTACAAAGCAGAGCCGGAAACCGTGACTGTTGGGACAGAGAAGTCAAAGAAGATGACAGTACCTGAGCGGCCGAGAAGAGAGAGCTCACCCACTGCATTGAAGGCAGCGACGAAGACAGGAGGGCTCAGCTACCCTCATAAAGGAAAAGGAGCAATGAGGCCGAGGTATTGAAGATGAAGGACAAAAGTGGGAAGCAGTGCCGGTACCCATGGTCAGCGCTGCGAAGCATGGAAGACTGCAGGAAGCTGTGGTAAAGAGAAGCGGTGCACAGTACCCATGGTTAGCACCGAGAAGCATGGAAGACTACAGAGAGCAGTGGTGTGACAGAAAGCGGCTACCTCAAGTACAGATATGCCGACTGTCACTAGTTAGGGTTTTGGGTTACTGTTGGGATAGGCCCATAGTGTTGTAATGGCGAGACCTTCGGGCCGCCTATAAAGGGATGTATTTTGTAATGTAAAAGTTTAGCTACTCGGATAATTAGCTAGTCCATCATTCTGTTAGTTAGCTCATAGTCATTTGTATTGTAGAAGTCGAGCTTTGGTTCTGTTATTTTCCTGTAGCTATCTTACTACAACCAGTAGCCGGCTCGTTGAGTATGTATGTAACAATCCGTAGGGATTGACAAAGAGAGAGGGAAGAATATATTGTAAGAGAGGAAATATATAGAGAGAGAAATGAGATCTAAGAGAGACGGGCTCCAGGCTGTGTGCAGAGTTACCCAGAAGATCTCGAGCTGCATATGCGGTGCAGTAGAACTGTGTTTACTTCCCTTGAGTTATAATAGAGAAACACAGTTCTGTGGACGTAGCTTCCATCCTAGGAGTGAGCCACATAAAACCTCAGTGTTATGTGATTGATTCATGTGCTTGCGCTTATTTGTGTATCTGTCATTTATTTACATGAACTTTGCTTACAGTTGAATGTATGTATGTGTTATTCAGTTTGCCTCAGTATAGAAGGATAAATACAAGTTGAAGTCTTTAAGTATTCTATATCAGAAGTTATCTATGTTTTGCTCAAGGTAATTAAGAGTCGCAGTGTTAAATAGCCTTGTATGTTGAAGTCTCGTAAGTCGAACACGAGCAACGCTAAGTGCGTTGAGCTGCGGAGGTAGGATATCGCAGGAAGGCGATATCGCACCAGCAGAGGAGCTGCGGTGCGAGATACCACAGGTTCAAGACCTAGCATTGGAGAGAGATACGTGTTGCCCAGGACGTGGAGACGCGATAAGGGGCTAGAGTCAACGTGAGTAAGAGGAATTAGCGCATCGCAGAGAGAGAGATCTCGCAAGCTAGAAGAGCTGCGAGACGCAGCAGGACGCCATACAGAACCTGGTAGAGACACTTGAGTCTTTGGCCAACCCATTAGGATCACTTCAAGTGAGACTTCAGGCCACTCTACGGTCTGTCGCCGAAAGGGCCAGTGAGCTAGGGGTGTTGTTGGTACATTATAGTAAACCCGGGTCTACCCAGCGACCAACAGAAAGTGTCAAAGCCTTCAGATCGACCAAGTCAACCAAAAGCGACACCGCCCAGCAAAGATTTAATGAAATATGGGATCTCTTAACTCAAAATTGATAATATTAATTGAGCTTTGCAAAAGCAAGCAATTAATAAATTTAATAATAATAATTAAAAATTCAAATTTATTTAAATAATATAATACATATTTTATGAAATTTATTCATAAAAGAAATTCAATATAAAAATATGTTTTTCTTTAAACTTTCAACCTAAACCTAATTGATAATGCTAATAATAATAATAATATAGTCCTATATTTAAATAAAATCTAAAACTAACTTATATAAATAAGTTGTTAATTGTTTTTATTTATATGTGTTATTTATTATTTATATAATATTAACATGGTAAATAAACATTGTTATATACAATTATATATAAATTATGCAATTGTTTTTAATTTTAGGATGAAGTGTGTGTTAAACATAAGAATTGTTATATATATATATATATGTGTGTGTGTGTGTGTGTTTATTTTTTACAATTTTTTCTAGAAGAAAAATAGTTGTTTCTTGATATTCATTAATAAAATCAAAGGTAACTTGTTACAACACGATGATATCAATATTATATTAGAGAAAAATCATAAGTTCATAGGGCCTGAACAATACAAGAAGGAGAGATCATTATGTGAACTCTAGAGAAAAAACATCAGCCAATCTTTGAAAAAGTAGGTCATCCTTGCAAGTCTAAGGAGAAAACATAAAGAGCCTAGTTCAGTGTATCCTAGGAAGCACTCAGGGAAGAATACTAATATCAATACCCATCAAGGAGAAACAGTGTCAACCTCAATACATCCAAAAAGATGCTAAAAGACTCAACCATCCATACTTGAGAAAAAAAAATCTAAAGGTTAAAGAGTAGGAGGTACAAGCTTGCTCTAGAAGAGTTGAAGATTATCTTCCCCAATAGCTATTCCCTCATAGTATTCAGTGAAGGAAAGTAGGACATTAACCATGGAGAGCGCTTACTTGGATAAACTGTATACGTCTTATTGTGTTCTCTAAAGACATGGTGAAATTCTAAAGTGTGAAAGTAAGCCTTCAACTCTATAATGTTTATACACCAGCCATCCAAGTCGAGGGCAGAGAGAGCTGCCTTATCATTGGCCCAATTAATGATAGCTGCCTTATCATTGGCCCAATTAATGATAACTGATGAGTCCGCATAGACATGAAGAGTGGGAATGCCAATTTCTTTTGCAAGATCCAATAGAGCCCAAAGTGCCAGTAATTTCGATTTGGTGTTAGTGTTGTGCCCACATCCCATCTTGATGCAAAAAAAATGATACTATCTGATCAACAGAAAGATACCAACTCCTCCATACTTATTTGTTGCATCCCCATCAAAAAATCCTGATGGGTAAGTTAAAATAGGAGCATTACCAACAATCTTCTGCTTGGATTTTCTTTTATAGTCCACAAGATAGGAGTGTACCTAATCCACAATTATGTAGAAGAGAAATATCAGGTCAGGAGGCTTATCCTCGAATAAGTAACAGTTCCTGGAGATCCACAGATTCCATATGAAGGAAAAGGGAAGATAGAGTTATTCCCTTTCCCTTTTGAACTTGTTTGCTAAAATGATCCGAAAGGATGGATCATTCCAATTCATAGAGATGTGAAATTTTCTGCATGATATGTTGATGGTTTCCTGGGTGAAAGGGTATCCAACAAAGAGATGATTTACATATTCATCACAATTTCTACAGAGGCAACATCTGTTGGGCCCATCCCATCCTTTTTTTGTTAGATTATCCCAAGTATTAATGTGATTCTCCATGCAAAGCCAAGTAAAACATTTCATTTTTAAAGGCATGTTACAACACCAAATACATGAATGAGAACTATCAGGAGATAAATGAAGCAAGGAGGAAATAATGTGTTCATACACCAAACTAGCAGAAACATATCCTGTAGCTTTGTTGAACATCCATAATAAAGTGTCCTTAACTTCCTTTAATATGATACATCCAGTTAAACCTTTGACATAATCAGTCCATTGTTCCTTCCAACTTCCTCCCAAGTCCAAGTCCATTGTAGATAACCAGTAATACTGTGAGTTTGTACCATCTCCCAAGTTACGGGCCTGATTGAGTGTAGAAACGCCATAGTGATAGAGATAATACCTGAGGCCCTCAGAGAGCACAAAGGAGGAGTTCAACTCTGCTATAGGATCAATGCCAAACCTGATTCTATTTCCATCACCAACCTTCTAGCCCAATTACATAGTGATCCAGGAAAGTGTTCTTATGAATCCATTCTAGAAGTAAGAAGTACCTTGAATAGGGAAGCTTTGTTGGCGAAGCCAGTCTTCAACATACATGTTTTTAAGATATTTATGGCCAATGATATGGCTCCACATTCGATTACCGTTTCGTACCATCCATAATCTTTTCATTCTGAGGGACATACTAAACCATTCCAAGTTCTTAATGCTCCACCCACCATATTCACAGGGTTTGGAAATTCTGAACCAATCAACTAAGTGCATCTTATGTTCACCCCCTATAATTCCCTAGAGAAAGCTAAAAATGCAGCGTCTGAGACAATTCAGAATGGATTTGGGGAACCGAGCTAAGGAAAACCAATACACTGCTAACCCTGTAAGAACAGACCTGACAAGGTTCAACCTTCCACCAAGGGATAACATTTTGTAAGCCTAGTTACTAGTTCTTTTTTCAAAACTTTTTATGATCCACCTCCAATCATTAGTGCAATAGCAAGAGGTTTAAGATGTTACCTGAGGTATTTGAAACCTGCTAAAAGAGGTTCCATTTTGAAGGGCAAGATAGAATCAATCAGATCCCTTGTTTCAATATCCAATTCACTAAATAGGAAGGAAGACTTCTCTAAATTGATGTTCATACTTGTAGCTGAACAAAAGAGACCCAATAATTCCTTATACCCTTTCCATTCATTAATTATCCCCATCCCAAACAGAATAACATCATCAATAAAGAGGAGGTGTGTTATAGACAAGCTAGGAGAGACTTAGATCCCTTGAATCTTTCATTTTCTTTGTGCATCAGTAATAATAAGACCTAAACTTTTAATCAAAAGAATAAATAGGAGAGGGGATAGAGGTCACCCTGTCAAATTCTTATATTTTACAATTTAAGTGAACAAACAAAGTTTATCTTCCTAGATTGTATATTTAAAATAACAATTATACTACCAATTAAATAATTGAAACAAAATATTAATATAATAGTAATAAAAAAGTTTTCAATTTTATTATTATCAATCAAAATAAATTAAATTAAATTATTTAAATTTGAACTTTCAAGAAATTTTCACAAAATTATACATCAAATATTAATGTATAATTTATTTTTATCATTAAAACTTTCAACACATTAACTAAATTAAAATTATTTAAATAATAATTATTTTCATCCTTAAAAAATTTAAAACTTAAATTAAATCAAAATAATTTAAATAATAATTAATCAAATATTATTTCTTTTCTTAAATTAGTTTTCTTTCCTATTCTAAATTTTTTTAACACATTAGCTAAATCAAAATAATTAAAATATTATTTATAAATACTTTATTTTGTCTTTTGAATGATTTTTATAAGAGATCACATATGAAAGAAGAAAATTGTGGCTATCTTTGACTTCCAAAGGAGTCATGTCCATGTAGTCAGGAGGTTGGATCCAAGATTGGCCCCTAATGTGGTAAGCAACCTTATATTAAAGCATCAACTTAGAGGAAATATGTACCAATGACGCGTGCCCGTGTTTAAATTTAAATTCTGAGTGTTTTAATAAAAAATTAAATCTGATTTGACTAATAAATTTAACGTGGGTGGGACAACTTAAAATGCATGTTGCAAAGTGGCATGTTACATCACTCAAATGTTATACATATTGTGTGCCCAGATTGATGGATAGCTTGAAGGAACTTCCCATGGCCAACATGATTAAGGAAACTAACACATGTGTCTAGGGGGAAACTAACACTAATAAACCATGACATTCCTATACATTTTCTATGTTCCTCTTACAACAACTACTGCCTTTGTGTAGGTTAGATACTTCATAGAATGCAGATTGATTTGGATGGATATGGTTTTCCATGTTGCCAACCTAATTCAAACACTAGTATATAATGAGAGATATGTGACAAAAAATGACCAAAACATGCATATAAATGACCACTTTTGATTAGCGATCATTGGTGGCTAATTTTTGGTCTCTTATCACACAACAAAAAATATAGTCATATTTAGTTTGGTCATTTATAGTTTGTTGTCTAGTCATTAATTTGGTCGTATATTTGGTCATTCTTCTGATCATATATTTGGCCACATATTTAGTCATTAATTGTCACAATTAATGACCAAATTAATGACAAAAAATGTGACCAAATTAATGACCAAAAGCCAACTATAAATGACCAAACTAAATGAGACCACTTTTTTGGTCGCGTGATAAGAGAGTGAAAATCAGCCACAAAAACTGACATTTGGTCGTTTATATGCAATTTTTTGTCATTTGTTTGGTTGTTTATCTCTCATCTGTTGGTCACTTATCTCTAATTTTTTGGTCACTAGTTTAATCTTTTTTAGTCATTTTATATGCAAATATTCATTGATTTCTATAGATAGGATATGGAGGAATTAAACCACCAATCTCCTTCCTGTAAGGCAATTGCTCTTCCATTGAGCTAGTACCCTTGAAGTCTCTACAATACTTCCGTTACTTGATACATGGTTATTTCCAACATATAACTAGCATAGATCTATTTTATCTGGATCTATGGCAAAAGGTTTACTAAAAACCTTAAGTTTATAGCTATCGCATTAAACTTGTGAAAAAAGTTGTTAGATTAAAGTTGCAACATTTGGCTTGAGACTAGTGGCAAAATTCTCAAAGCTTTGTGCCAACTGCACTTTATCAAGACTATGTTGGAAATACCCATTCCCAGCTCTCCCTATTTTCTCCAATATTGCAACTGTAGAATCTGTTCCAAAAATCTACTTGAGAAAATTTAAGCATTTAAATTAATATAATGGTAAAGGTTAGGAAATTGAAAGATGAGAAAATCAAACTAGCAAAACCAAACTAATAATAGTCCTCAATACAAACCTTCTTGTTGAATATTATGAAATTACTCAAGGAAGTAACATATATTCTTTATATGTCCTCTCAAAAATCCCTAATCCTTCATAGTATTGTGATTAATTAATAATCCTCCCTTTGACCATCATAGTCTAATTGTTATTTCCTAGCTTAGGAGTCTATTGCCACATCACTAGTTCCATGGGTAACTCATCTGGGCCCCACCTAACACTTGATGCACCAGTTTGCATGAGTTTAGGAGCTCTATAGGCTAATCCCTATAATTTAGGAACACACACTGAGTCATGGGAGTCTGGCCATTAGTTCACCCTAGTCTATGTTGAGTTATGTTCAGAAGGGCATCAATTAGTTTATCTCTAGTTAGTCTAGTGCCACTTTTCCCCGATTCAAGGAGGTTATGCGTCTTTTTCTACCTACTGTTTTTAGTTAACTGATTGTGAACTGATTTAGTTGTTTTGAGT
This sequence comes from Pseudotsuga menziesii, assembly GCA_001517045.1. Taxonomy (NCBI): domain Eukaryota; kingdom Viridiplantae; phylum Streptophyta; class Pinopsida; order Pinales; family Pinaceae; genus Pseudotsuga; species Pseudotsuga menziesii. Next base: position 9,572 of record LPNX010138941.1, on the reverse strand, counting down.
TAGATTAGTGAGATCTCAGTGGTTATTTTCTCACATTGAGTTAGCACTAAATTTAGTCCAAGTTGGTGAATTCGAATCCTACCTAGTGTATTCGAAATCTTCCTATTATATGATCATTGTATTACAAATAGGTTAATGACATTAGATGTAATGTTATGATGACCAATTACATCTCTTGTTTGTTTAATTTTTCCATGAACGTTTGATCAGTGTATACTGAATTCTCCCTTTCTCCTTCAACCTTCTTTCACAAGAAAATTCATCCAGGCTTGAAGATCCTATGCTTTGCTAAATTAAACATGGTATCAGACCAGGTAATCAGGCCGACTTCAATCCTCGAAAACTTCCATTAATGCACTATAAGCAATTGAGTTCCACATAATTCCTAGTATTCTTTCCTTTCTCCCTCTGGATTTTGTTTAGAGAATTCTATCCAAGTGTGATGCACCCATATAAAGTGCATATGTTCAAGTGGATAATGTTTGAATTGGTTTGACTTCAAATTGAAGTGTTATTTTAGGTTAATTGAATAATTTTGAAGATTTTTGATGTTCCTTGAAGCTGTAAGATGGATAATTCAACATCCTTGAAACCCAAAATCCTCACACCCTTCAACTTTCTTGATTGGATGGATGATATGCGGATAGTGTTGTGTAACAAAGGTATGTATAGGGTTTCCATGGGAAAGGAGGTCAAACTCCAACAACGTCTTGAGAAGTTGAATTATCTGAATAAACTTGATGAAGCATTTGGATTCATGTGCATTCATATCTCCAGGGAGTTACTCTTCCATCTTGATGGATTGAAAACTCCAAAGGAAGTATGGGAGAAGCTCGAATCATTGTTTCGCAAGAAGGATGAGATGAGAGGCCATATTATGAAGAGTGAGTTGATTTCTCTGCAGCCTAGTAACTTCGTAACTATACAACAATTCTTCTCAAAATTCAAATCCCTTTTCATGTAATGCAAGTAGTGTGGGAATGACAATAAGAATGATCAATTGGTTCTCTCAATTCTGAGAAAACTTGGTCTAGAATTCTCAGTGTTCATATCTACCTTTCACTCCACAAGTATGACAAATCCTAATTGGTGAATTCCATCACTTGATGCCTTCACATAATCTCTTATTTAAGAGCAAGACAAGATGATTCATATGGGAGCTCTCAAAGCCTCCAAGAATTAGGCTCTCTTAGCTGGGGAGAATAATAATGCATAAGCAAAGAGGAAGCAAAAAGGAAAAGAGAAGAAGAACACTGGTTTCAAGCCTAAGGATAAGTAGAACCCTTCAGAAGAAGACTTGGGTTCCAAGAAGGAAAAACACAATAAGTTTGACAAGGCCAAGTGCTCTTACTGCAAGAGAGGAAACCATCCAGCGAATTTATGTATGAAGAAAGCCATAGACCAGATATAGGATCCTTGAACATAACAATATTTCCCTTCTTGAAGGTGCAAAGATGTTTGATGCTGGAAACAAGAATGAAGATCATGAGAGGTTCCATGCTTTGAACGCAGGTTTTTCTCAGTCATCACCACGAAGATTTTCTAAATGTATGGAATTTTGTGTCATCACCACTTATCTTTGTTTTGTGTTCCACGTGGTAAGTATCATAAAACTTCCAAAGTTTAGTGAGTATGGTAAAATTATTTTATTTCCATAGGAAGAGATCCATCCTTGATTAGCCAGGTAACATGCTCTTTTCATTGCTTTCATAGAGTATGGTAGCTTGTAAGTCATTTCGTTGTAATTTACAAGGTTAGCAACATGTAATGATTTTGAATCTTTTTGGTAAATTTAGTTGGATGAAATGATTTATATTTTTTTATCAGCGTAAAAACAAATATTTATATATTTAAAATAAGAATAATCAAACTTTTATAAGTTGCATAGTGAAACACAGCGTTGGACATTTCCTAAAACTTTTTGGACTGAAAATATTTTTCATCTTTGTGACACTATGAGTGTTGACAATGAAAAGTACTTCCTTTTAGATTGCCCTACTTACACCCACAAAAGATCTCAGTTTCAATTTTTTTGTTTCAATATAAAACTACCCAACCTTCGATCTCAAATAGACTAAAATTGGTCTAAGTCAATATTAACTATCATCATTATCATCATCATAAAGAGAAACAAAATTAGGATTCTTGGCTTTACAGTTTGAAGTGTGAAAAAAGACACAAATATGTATCACTTATGTATGTTGGGTTTTTCTTGCCATGTTTATGGGGAAATTGATGGGATGCAAAGTGTTATAAATATGATATTTGATAAAGACTATGGTTTGCAAAAATTTATGTTAAGATATACACATTATAAGCAAAATGAGATGCCAATAAATGTGTTTTTATTTGCAACCTTGAGATTTGAAGAAAATATAAGTTAAAATACACCATCAATAATACAAATTAAAATGCCAGAACCCTATTCCGTAGTAGTTCATAACTCACAGAAAGTTACAATATATTGAAACTAAACATTTATAATTAAATCTTATATCAAATTTTTAACATATAAGATAGAAAAATAAATTTCTATCATTTAATTAAAATCATATATAAAAATATATCGAGTTTTGAACTTGGAAAATAAACTATAGTTTCATTATATTAATAAAAAAACCACATTCACCTAAGCATAAGCCTTACATCAATGATTACATCTAAGATAGTAGCCTATAGCCACAAGAGAAAAACATTACATCTCAAGACACTAACACATGATCCCCACATAACAACTGGAAATACCCATATGAGAGCACATCGATGCTATTCAAAACTGCCCACAAAACCTTTCTCAGGAAAAAAACAAAAAAATGAAGTCCCCTAAGTAAGATAAAAACCTGCAAACATCCATTAATCCACAGGAAAAAATCCCTGCAGTCAGAAAAGGTTGCAATAAAGGGGACAACCCCAAACCCCATTGATTTAGACATCAAGAAGGTAGAGCTTGTGGAAGTTGAGCACAGAGTGCCCCTTAATGGTGCATTGGTAGCTAGCTTGAAAATATCTGGTAACATGTGCGCTAGCATGGGCCAAATTTATTTGGCCTCTCAAACAAGGAGAATGCATGGGGGAGTGACATAGATACCCAAAACTCTATTCACATGGATGGAATAAAAAGTCTTATGAGGACTAAGGAAATAACACTAAGATGCTAGAAAAAAACCTGGCTACATACTAGAAATAGGGTCCATAAAAGACTTAAGTGTCATCATGTTGTAATGGATAATTCACCTAATAACCTAGGTCTGGGGGTTACCAACATACTCTAACACTTGCAGACAATTTGACTTATGAAAGTACAAAACAGGAAATAGGAAAGTAGCAGGACTTACTTGTATTAAACGAAGGTTGATCCAAGCTATCTTCTTCCTCCTTTGTTCTTCTTCCAAAGTCTCCAGGATAGTTCCTCCTTCACCTGTTAACAAAGATTCTTCCAAATACAGTATGATTCATATATAAAGATGCAGGTTAGGAAAATCATATATTATAATGAAATGTAAACATTTACTAATCCACAACACATGAAACACAATATGGAAGAAGTTCTCTGCTTTATTAACAATAATAGAGGGAGTTTAGGTTACAACCCAATGTCTGAACAAGGGACTCCTCTGTCACCAAAGGACTCTGAGTTTCTCTGCTCCAAAGATTCTGTAGACAATCCACCAGCATAACTTTGCTCTCCAAGTATTACCCCTAAACACCCTCCCCAAAGCCTCTATTTATCTGAAGGAAATGAGGCAGTTCTCGAAGGTTAGGGAGGTTATAGCAGTTAATGGGATTAAGGTAAATGAGTAAACAAATCTCCCATTAACTCGTGTTTTTAAATATTAATTTTGAGGAAGGAATACGCGGGTCTGTAGTAAGGCAACCCGCGTATGATATGCGACTCTATACAAAGGCAACCCGCACATACAAGTATGCGCGACCTGATAAACATGAGACTCGCGCATGATGCACGACATGTCAATAGAGATAGTCGCGTATGCAACTCAAAATCACAAAATGGCAAAGTAATCAGCTGGGCATATAGGCAATGTATTTCCTGATGAGCCAAGGTATAGTGGAAATGGGCAAACCTCTATCCATAAGTGTCCTTTTGTGTGCCGACATGAGGGATATCAACACTCAGACGGAGAGGTGACATTCAGCTGTATAACAGATGCCCCCTAATGTGTGAGGTTAGAGGGGAACGATGGCCGAAATACATTATAATATATAACTCTGGAGAAACTCAGAAATCCAATGGAGCAGAAGGAGTACCTGAAACCAATACATAATAATGTCATATACAAAGCTATATCTGAGGATGCTATGTTCAATTTACTGGAACACTAGCTCCTTTACAATATGAGAATACATCATATAATACGGGTAAAAACACGTATGTACAAAGGTGGATCAAAGCCACAATACAATAATGATGAGTCTTCAAAAATCTGGAAGTTGGAGATAGAAACTGGACATAGTCTTGCGCAACTTAGTTCATAAGTGAGGAACTAAGGTCTTCATACAGGATCTCAAAAAACCAAGTACAATCCAAGCCATGTGAATAAGGGTAAGCTGAAGTCGAACATGGAGAGGATTCAACAGTTTGTTAACCAATAGATGATAATTGACAACTGAAGCAAAGGAGTTCACCAATGATGAAAGTGAATCCAGAGGTACTACCATCAAACTCTAGGTCTTCGTCATCAGGAAGTGCTGAAACTGAACCATGCTGTGATAGGGAAGGCAATAGATCCTCCAACGGATCACAAGGGTGACTAGGAACTGGGAAAAAGAAGGTAGACACAAGTAAAAGGATAACAGATATAACAGTGATGGGATCATGCTATAAATCAGAGTGGGAAGAATCCTTGAACAGTGAGCACGACACAGAGATGACCCATGGCAGCGTATAACAGATAGATAGGACAACTAGACTTATCTGTCATGTAGGAGACATGATCAGATTCCCCAGGTATAATGGACAAGAGGAGGAGTCAGAAAAATCGAAGTGATAGTTGAACACAGATGTACATTGAAACATGGATATCGGAAAGCAAAGAGTGCTATGTTCAAGGATGACATGCTGCCATTACTGAAAACAAGAGAAAACTTCTTCCTTTCCTTCCCTGTTAAGTTTTAATGAGTCCAGGAAAGCCAACTCGGTTCCCTCTTCATTTTTTAACAAGCTTGAAGAGATGGAAAAATAATGCTTGATACACTGATCCGTGGATTTAACGAGCCCGAACTAGTACATGCTCGCTTGGTGCTTTCACATTTAGAGAGTCTGAAAACGCCAAAGAAGACTCCAGA
>LPNX010138940.1:97862-144003 GCA_001517045.1 Pseudotsuga menziesii | reverse complement strand
CTGTATCATCATTTTCCTTGGTACGTTATGAGGTCATAGAATGAATTGGGTAGTGTTTTGGAAGCGCATGTTAATGAATTTAGTGTTTGTACAGGAAAATAGCTTAACCGGGTTCGTGGTATCCATTGATGATTACCCTTACCTTGATTATTAGCGCAGTATAGTCACGATGGCTCCTCTATGTAGGTTTAATCTGACCGGTAGCAAATTGCTCGACATTGAACCGGACGATTCCCTATTAATTGACAAAATTGGATGGGGAGAATTTTTCATAAACTTTGATGTGTATAATGTAGAGATAACTCACCAATTTTCCCTATCTCTTAAGGAGAATTTTGCATAGATTGGAAATTTACACTTGGTTATCTCCAAGGACTTCATAGCGAAATCAATGAAGTTGCCGTGAATGGGTGAGAAGTGGTTTAAATACGGGGAGATAAATAAGGCCAAATGGAAACAATTTGTATTCCCCTTACCTGTATATTTTGATGATGAATTTGGGTTCCCTATGAAATACCTCAAGCCCAGGTGGCGACATCTACTTCAGTTGATCATTACGTATATAACCCATGACAGGCTATTCTCCTCTGTACATTATTATCATTTAAGGATTTTAATGGCATTCAAAGGGTTTAAGTTGAGTTTACCATGCTTTCTCCTCAATAGCTTAGAAAAGATGTATTATGTTGTTCAGAACACCATAGCAAATCAAGGTTGAAGTTTATTTCAATTGTCTATGATTCATATGAGTTGGGACCAATTCTTGGATGAAAATGGATTTGGTCATACTGAATTTCGGCCTCCTTCTATATATAAATCTCGGCAGAAGAGAAGTAAATTCTATGTTAGTGAAGCTTTTGTGTTAAGACATGGTGCAATCCCTAGAGAAACAAACGATAGTCAACCAGTCTTATCGAAGGACTTAGGTGCCAATGTGATAGAAGGTAAACCCATGTCAATGGGTGGACATTCTGTTAACTTGCAACTTATTCGAGTTGTTAAAATACCTACTCAAAAGCTCGAAAGGTTAGTCTTGTCCCAAAACACAGACTCTATCTTGTTTGAGAGACTTAAACCAAATCCAAGAGAGTCATACTTTGTTTGTGCTAGTCAATTTACTAGGAGCATGGCCACGATAGTAGCCCCTGCAACGATACAACAACAACTAGAAAACCCATTAGTTCAGATCATCAGTTTTGATGAGAATATGTTTCCAAATACTGAAATTTCTCCTCATAATGAGTCTAATCAACATAGTTATGAAAAAAAACCTTGTGACTAATTATCCTAAATAATTTACTAACGGGCTATCTCCATGTATAACTAAGACCATGCCATCGTCTACAAGAAATTATTCACTTGCTAGGAGAGAGAAGAGTCTTCGAAAAGCACCTAAGAATACTCTTAAGGGTAGAAGATATCTCGATTAACAACAGATATCAGGGAATATCATTCGAACGCATTGGGTATGAAAGAGGAAATCAAAACCCTCAAGGGAGAATTGTTATTATGGGTAAACAAATGAATTGGAATTGAAATTAAAAAAGGATAAGTACAAGGTTGTTCTGAGAGATCCTTGGCTATATCTAATGAAAGGTTAATAAAATAGGCCCGAGCAACAAAAGGTTAAGATTGTGAAATTGCAGGCCAGGCTATCTGAAGCACGAAGGGATAGAAGTTGCAAATCACAACTTAAAACCTATTTTGTTTCAGTTACAGGTAATATTCTTCTGATTTTTGAAAATGTAATAAGTGATTTGATTAACATACCCACATAATCAAATATTATGTGGGCATGCTTAAAATTCATTTGTTGTTGTTTCGTTTACTGATTATGATTGTAAATGAAATTACATATATTGTTAATTGGTTATTGCAAGTGTCTATTTTGGATGCGTTTTGATGTTGATGATGGTCGATGCACATGAATCTTATTACGAGGTGTTAGAAAAGTTACTCCTTATGATGATATGAATTCTAGGTTCCTTTCTTTGAGGGATTTTTTATCAGCAAAACAATTGTGGGAATCGTTTTTTTATTATGTGACAATTGTTAGAATTATGAGGGTAGTTGATTAGTTTATGTTATATAAGTCATGAGAATGACCTGAAGAAGGGATTTGAGTATGAATGAGAAGAATTTTACACTAGAGTAAAGACATAAATGTTCTACATGTTTCTTTTGAAATTTCATTCCTGTGGTACTACCGAGCACTTGTTTGAAAGACTGGTATCATTTGGAATTCGGTTTTTATGAATACATATATATATATACATTCTCCTTATCATTTATAATTATACTTTGATATAATTTTGGGAAGTATGAATGAATTACTCGAAGAACAAACTCATTTTTATATTTGATATTAATATTGCATGTGTAATGTTAATAAATTTTATTAATTAAACTTGACTGTGTAATATTCTGTTTATTAACTTACAAACTGATTCATCTATGTTTCTACATATATTCAATTAAACAGTTAATTATTCTTAATTTCAAATATTTAAAAGCTAGAACTTAACTATTCTTTGACATTTTATGTTTCAGGATAATAAATATTTTTTGTTTATTGTTATTTAACCATAAATATTATTACTAAACTCGAACATACTCATAGTTATATTATTTAACTTTTTGTTTCTATATTGTTAATAGAAAATTAGCACAGTTAATAGTTTGCTTTTGGCCAAGATAGGATCCATTAGATTCGATCAATTTTCAATTTATAGTTTAGTTTTTTTGTTTTTCATTTAGCAGTTGTTAAATATATTTTATATTACAGTTAGTTATTTTTCATCTATTAAGCAATTTTTAATAATACCTTCCGAAAAATTAAACAGAGACTCTCCTTAAGAGAGCAGGACATAGATTAGATATAGACAACAAGATTTGATTGAGTAGTTGTTAAATATAAATTTCGTTTTAAATAGATTAGCATAGGATGTAGATAAAAATATATTTTTAACTTAGTAGTTTCATTAGAAATCAGTTTAACTTTTAATTTGTTAATTAGTTTAGCGCACACTTTTTCTAAGTTTAAGTAGTAAGAATCTCCTTAATAGAGTGAAACTTAGATGGTAGAAGGACCATAACCTATGAGAATTAACCATACCAAACACACTGGGGCCTGCATTAAGCCCCTTGTGTGGGTTAGTTGTCCATATTTGGCCTCTTTGAAAAAGTATGACCAACAAATGGTTCCTGAAGGAGGGCATGCAACTATTAATGGCTGATAACATTCAAACTAACCCTATAACTAGTTCAAATCCTTTATCAATATACAAATATAACAATACTAGTATTTCAAATACATTAGTTCATACACAAGTTGAAATCATCGATTCACCATTCGCAAGTTCTTTTAAAGGGAAATATTAGAATGAGACTGTGCTTCTTCTCCCTACACTCCACATCAAATTGAACAAGCTTTAGGAGAATCCAGAAGAGTCCTCACCACTATTTATTCTCAAGAAACTAGAATACCTCCGATTGATTTTGGTTTACCTCATCGAACTATAAATAATGTATCATATTCTACAGAAACTTAGGAGTTAGTATTATGGATCCCAACTTATCAATTTAATCCTTCATCAAGAGGGGTTTTTGAAACCAACACTGCAAGAAGGCTTATTCTTTCTAATAATTCTGGTCAACCACCATCTCCTCAGGATTCCCCACTTAATAGTCCAAGACCTAGATATCACAGTAATTCTTCGGATTCCAAAGAAGACAATATGGAAGGAGAAGGAGGAGGTCATCCTCTCTATCCTCCTTTACCTTGGTTAAGGAGGAGTGAAGATGCAGTCCTTCAAATACAACATCCATTACCTAAACATCTAGATAAACTTCTCCCTAATTTCAACTCGGATAATAAGGAACCTACTGAAAATCATATTGACAAGTTTATTCTTGTTGTGCAAACCATGAATGTACAACATGAAGATATATATGTCATCTCTTTCCATTAGCATTTGAAGGAAAGGCATTAGCTTGGTACTTTTCCTTGGTTCAAGAATATATAACCAATATGGTAGATTTTACTCAGGCTTTCTTAGATAAATTTGGAGAAGATAAAAAACTTGTTTCCTTAGTTCTTGAATTATCTCACATAAAAATAGATAATAAGGAGCAGATTAAGGATTTTAATAAGAGATTTTTAACTTTGAAGAGAAAAATACATGTCGCATGTCAACCTCCAGAAGATATTATTAAAAAAAAATATGATTCAACATTACCAAAATATTTAGGTATGTTTGTTAAACAAGCCAATAAGGATACACTATTTGAAACCTTCAAGGAAGCCATCAAAGCTGAAAATAAATATTTAACATATGAACCCGAAAGGAGCAGGAAAATTGATACTTTTTATCATAAAAGAACTGAAAAATCAAGTTCATACAAGGACAAAACATTTGATGTTGAAAAATTTCAAAAAATTATCAGAGCGTTAACAAATGAGGTGGTAGGGTTAAAGAAAAATTCAGGAAACTTATTCTTATAGACTGTATTTTAGAAATCAATTTAGGCAGAACACTGTTACTAGTAAAAAACAAATCCTCCTCATGATGTAGTAGTCAATGAGGAAAGAATTAATATTATTAAAGCAGTATTATCCATGCCTGAATCATCTTTGAAACAAGAAGTTGTTTATTAGGAAGAAGAAGAAAACTATGAAAACGAAAATGAACCTCAAGAACAAGGAAAACAATTAGTTTGGCACTTTTGCGATAGCGTAGTAAAACATTTTGAAAGTTAATATCCTTCCTTAGGTCAACATGCTTATAAAACTTGAAGTAAGGTATTAGAAGGTACTCCTAGAGCATCAAGGTCAAATTCAACTAAACTAAATAATACTCCTCCTCCTACCAAACAATATCTTCACATTCGAAATACAGGAATGTTAGGTCTGCAATACGATATTATTGAAGATTTGAAAATAATATGCGGAAACATTAGTATGTATGATCTACCTTAGATGGATCTTATGCCTAATGGTCCTATTATTAATCCTACAATGAGTTCACTTACTCAAACTACATGAGGTATTACAGCTGCTAACTCTAATTCTAATAGTGATTTAATTTCCAAAGATAAGGAAAATTAGTAGTCGATAAAACCTCATTAATAGGAAAAAATTCAAAATCCACAACTCCTCCTTTCCCCCTCGTTTGAAATTTATAACATAAATGTACATAACTATATGGCTGATTCTGGAGCATAATCTAATGTAATGTATTTGTAAGTTTATTGAAAGATGAATGCAAAATATACTCTGTGTGAAACACAAATTACATAGTTAGACCATTCAAATGTGAGGGTTTTAGGAGAAATAAAAGATGTAGAAATTAGGTTGGCAAGTAACCCATTAGTTTATCTATCATAGACAGTGTGGTTGCTGAGATTATTAATGTTTATGGGTTTTTTAAGTAGATATTGGTCACAAAATATGAATGGTTTCTTCGCAGCTGATTGGTCAACCTTATGGCTACCTAAAAATGGTAAAGCCAATCAGATTAAGATCGGGACAGAATGATAATTGAAGCATATTGTAACGGAATTACATGATCCCAATGAACCAATACTTTTTTCTCATTCAATCATGGGAAACTAAACTTATGAGTTGAATTTTGGAACTTTGAAGGATGAAAATTCTCCATTTACAGGTACAAAACAACAATATGACATTTCCATTATCACTTATATTCAGCCTAATTTTGCATCACAAAATTCCATAAATAATGTAGAAAATAAAAATTATGTATACATTAGTGAAATTAAAGTAGTTATAGATAATTTACCGTAGACATTATATTTTGACGGGTCAAAATTAAAAGGAGCTGGTGCGGGTTTCCTTCGAATCGATCCAAAAGGAATAAGGATATGTATAGTTTGTATATTAGAGCTTGATTGTAGTAACAACATAGCTGAATATGAAGCTATTATCCAAGGTTTGAAGAAATATTTTGATCTAAACATCAAGGTACTGGTGGTATATGGTGATTCCAATATTACTGTATGACAGGTACCTAACTCAATTCATTGCATTTTGGAACATCTTCAGAATTATCAAAAAGAGGTATGGAAACTTATTTTGAATTTCAAGCTTTGAATATAAATTCAATTCGTAGATTTCAAAATCAAGAAGATGATCTATTAGCTAATGTATCCTCTAAATTAGTTCCACCTTAATATTTTTCACGTATTACCTTTTCAATTGATTTAATTTTTAGACCATCAATTCCCGACAATATCATTAATTCGCGTGTTTTTTATGATGATACATAGACATTATATTTCTTGATGAATGAAGATACCTTCAAGGAATCTGTTATTGATGAAATAAATCACAATGAATACTTACACAAGTTTTTGGCAATACATTCTAACTGTCCGATAGAAAAAGCTATCGATACGATAAAATCTATCCCTAACTCTATTTTAAGATTGAAATTTTTTTATGATATTAAGGATAAATTTAAGGTAGTCCCACATTGTAAAACAAATAGTTCATGCTTAAAGTATGAAACTATAAATTTAGGAAGAGATTCCAATCCTCAATCTATTAATCTAGCAGCAGATTGTACCCGCCTAAAAAAATCAACTTTTATAAAGTTATTCAAGGAATACAGACATATTTGCATAGACATATGATGACCTTAAAAATTTCAATCCACAAATCATGCAACGTATTATCGCGATGAAATTGATTGCAAAATTTTTTTACCAAAAACTTAGGAAAATGCATCCAACACTCGAACCAACAGTTAAGAAAGTGTTGAACAAACTCTTAGTTTCCAAAATTATTTTTCCAGTGTGCCACACTTAGTGGGTGGCTAACTTGGTTCCAGTCCTGAAGAAAAAAATGGATATTCGAATTTGTGTTGATTTCCATAATCTCAACACGTCATCAGAAAATGATACCTACCCAGTCCCTCCTATTATCACTAGATTTTGCACCCTCACTCCTTAGGTTCAAAACCTAGGGAATCTTTAAAATTATTGAAAGGATGGGTAGATTTGTAAGTTGAAAAGAAAATGAATATAACAGAGATAAAGCTAACAATGAGAATGCTGAAGAGTGGATGTATGAACATGGCATACTTGAATGAGTGAATACGAGTATGAACTTGCTAAGGGAGAGGTCAAGTTTTCTCATATCATTAATAATCATATAAACCATCCATAAGAATCCAAATATAGGAAAGAATCATGGGTAAAGAAAAACATTTATCGTTTCAAATTAAGCAAACAGGCTTATCTTGAAAGCAATCACTTCAAAGCATTCTTAAAACAGATTGAAAATGTAATACATGCGTGTAATAAAAAATAGCAGTCTTATCTCTTATTACAATCCCATCCCTCTCGGTTGGTACTCCCCCTATCATGTTGCCAATGATCCAATTTATAAAAAAATATATATTTCACCTGTAGTTACAGAGTATTTTGCATAAAATTTAAACAATAAATTAAAAATAGAAGCAATATCGAAGTAGTTGCAAGAACTATGGACTTGTTGGAGCTGTTGCCTCTGAATATGGAATTGACCTCTTGGATATCCAATTTTCTCTGGTATTGCCAAGTGTTGAGAAAATTACCTTGCAACTTATTAATTATCTTCCTAGAATTTATGATTTGAATATAATTCACACCAAATGCTGTACTTATCACAAAAATATGGAAATCATCTTTGAACCCTTCTGCTCCAATAAACGTGGACTCACCTATTGCATTTGTTGTCATTGTTTTAACTTCCAACTCAGCAAGGACAACTGTGACATCAGAGGATGCCTCCTTGCTCTTCTTAAAACCATCGGCAAGTTCATCTTGCTTATTCGCAGTATCACTAACAACAAATGGGTCTTCATTTTCTGGTTTATCCACCGACTACTGTTGCGAAGCCTGAGCTACAACATTATGTTGGGTGGGAACAAAAGTTTCCACCACCTCACCCCTTATAGATAAGGTCACTTTTGGAAACTCAAAATAATCATGAAGAGAAATTGTACATTTGCCTGATGTTTGAAACATACTTCCCTTCTACTTGATTCCGGTTATTTGCACCACATGCATGATTCTCTGCATCAATAGCGAAGAGAACCATCTTAGCAATACCCTCCCCATGTATAGATGTCAAATAGTTGCAAGCCTTGTGCTGCTTACCCCATGCAAAACTATATCTAAAGCCATGTAAATTTCTATATACTTGCGATGACAGCGTTGGCACTTGGAAACATTTAAAATATTCCCTCAACATCTGGACATTTTCAGGCCATGAACTTTCTATACTATTCAATCTAACCTAGCAACTTTCCTTTGACAATATTCTAGGTCTTGATTTGTATTTTCAAACCCGTAAATGATGTTTACCTTAACACATGATCATCGGTATTGAGACTTGGTCAGATGCTTCAGTGCGTTCGATGCTCAGTCTTTGTTTGATAAAAGTTATTAGAACACATCAATGCATTTGACCCTCTCAGTTGTTCTAATTTTCATTGAAGTGTTGTGGATGGAGTCTTTCCCTTTGGTGCACTTAATCATTGGGAATTTGTCATTTTGTGTCTTTCTGGCACTTAGCTGGACGTGCTTTTACCAAATTATTTATCCTTCAAAATAATTATAAGGATTAAGATTCTTGGTGCTGCTACAATTTGAAAATTTTGTGGTGACAACATCTAGCTCTAGTTGGGGATGGAGACTTTGTTGCAAGGCTACAAGAACCTAGAAGTTCTAGTGGCCTTTTCTATTGGGTTGGAGTCTTCATGCTTCTATCAAATTTTAGAAACTTGATTCAAATCTAAACACAAACTAATGAAATGAAAACATATTTCTTCAAACCAACTACTCAAGAAACAAACTTATTCATCTACTTAATCCTGCTTCTAACTGGTAGAAGAAAACTGATCATGTGTAATCATGCTTCCACTGAAGCCATGATAACATCCAATGAACTACAAGAACTTTTGGCATGTAGATAGAAATCAAAAAATAATTTAACATTTGTAGTAGAAAATTGTTTTGCAAAGCATACTTACAATCATAATCCTCCTTGATTCCAAACTCTGCAAGGATAAAAAAAATTGAAAATGACAACACCATATAGATGGCCATTGGGTCCTGCCAACTGTGCTGCATCTCTAGCTTATGCAAAAGGTCACATTTTTCTTTTGATTCACTTATTAAATGATATTTTATTTGTTCTGTTGGAAGGAGAGCATGAACATCATGCATGGTGAGATATCACTTTTGGTGAACTGTCTCTTCATGGATCTAATCAACATTAACATCCTCAACTTCATACTTAATAGTAAGTGTTGGTCCTGGGGGAAGCATGCAAGGAATACATGCAAACAAAGAAATGTGCAAGAATCAATCCAATGTGCGAGCACAAACAAGGAAAGGAAGAACGCAACAGGGATAGAATAAATCCACGCAGAAAAGGAAATATACGTGGACAAAGGACACTATGCGGAAGATGAAATACGCATAAAAGAAGGAATATACACAAAATATGTCACCTACGTGAAAAAGGAAAACTGAGCAGAAGGAATATGCCACAGGGTAAAGCAGTAGCACAAGTGTAGAATAACGGTCGAAAGTGACAGGACGATCGTGGGTGCTGAAGTCAGCTTAAGTCAGCGGATGATACACGAGTGAATGCATGCTATAAGTAAGATCATTAGTGCCTCATGTTAAGTCATGATCGCCACATCTGCAGCCTGAGGGGTGGCTGATGGTGACAGTTAATGGACTTCCTGTATGCAGTCGACCCTGCGTGGTCATGTAAAATAGTATAATTAGGAGGGATTCAATAGTTAGAGGGTTGGATTTTGGTGATTGTTTCTTTTATGTTGGTTATTATTTATTATTGTTACTTTCAGTTGCTTCCGATAGGTTAGTAGTGGGAAGATCTATGAAGGAGCAGAGAGAAGCTGTAAGATCTGAGTGGTATATTAGTCAAAAGTCTGTAGGTTGCAGTTGGAGGTAGTGCAGTAAAAGAGAAGCTCTGCTAGAGAGGTTGATCTAGGAAGTGTGTGGATCAGTAGATGGTAGCAATAGTTAGGAGAAATAATACAGAGAGCATGATATCCAGAGAGAGTCTGAGCAGAAAGCTAGATCTAAGACAGTCTGTATTCAAATGCACGCTGAAGGCGCCATATATTTCTCATGCCAGATGAAAAGCACCTTGTGGTTTTTCCTGCATGGGTTTCCACGTGAACTATCTTGTGTGTTGATGATTGAATGTGTATGTCTATGTGTGTTTATGTTTATGTTTATGACACAAGTCCTGTCATGGTTGAACGAATGTCGTGCTATCCATAAAAGTATGAATGCATGAATATTTATTATGCGCTGCTTCTGAATATTAGTTTATGTTTATGGCGCAATCGTTGTTGCGTTCCTGTTATATTGCGCATGTATGTTGGCTCACATTTATATTCTATTATGTTTAAATTACTAAGGCCAAATCTGTGTCGCACCGTTAGTAGTTGATAAAATATATGCGGGGTGTGTGCTACAGTTTGACATAAATGATGTCATCCTCGCAATTTGGTTGAGCTCCTTGGCCGCACGCTAAGGGGCCATAATCCCTCGACAAATCATGAAAACATGGTTCCGGCGGTTACCCATTGAAGAGATATATTGGGTGAGACTTTTCCTGCTCTGCGGGCATTGCTGACGGGGCTTGCTTTGTCGGGACGGTATCTTGGGTGTTTGCAGGGTTGACGGGCTGCGCAGAACCTGGGTTGCACGAGTTAGGAAAAGTGGCCAATAGTAAGACAATGAGGAGTAGTATCTTGATTTGAAAATAAATTATCCTTATTTGCTGCAAAATTATTCTCCTGCTAATAAGCATGATCATCCTTATCAAAATCAGTCAGAAAATTCATAAAAAAATAACTCGTATATTCTGAACCAAAAGAATTTTCTGTTGCATATATGAAATCATTTTGTTGATGTAATTGAGAAGTAGATGCATCTTTCACACCACTGATATTTGACACATCTAATTCAATGATTTTAATAGTTGGAGTTAAGAATAAATATGAATATGACATATCATCATTTCGATAGGAATACAAATTTAGGGTTGATTCCTGTTGTTCATACACTTCTTCTATTTCCTGCACATTAAAATCTTTATCAAGAATTTGATCACGAAGCTTGCCACAAACCCGTAGATTTCTCTTCACTTCCTTTGCATCAACAAACATCTACTGCAAGGATAGTGACTTTTTTTCTTTGAGATATAAGAATAGAATGGGATGTTGTTCCATTGTGTGTTGTATCATAGAAACAATCTTAGTAGGTCGGATTTCAATAGGCATGCTGTAATAAATATTGTGAAATATTCTAATTAATTCAATGATAGTTTTAGTTATCTTCTTCTTCAAGGAAGAGAACTCAGATAGGTACTAATCGAAGGATTCGTTCTCTCCCCGGTATCTTGAAAATGAATTATAAAACTTAGTCCATGAGCAAATAGTATGAGCTTCCAAATTTCTAAACCAGAAAGAAGCATCTCCAGCTAAAGATTTTCAAAATTATCAGCAAAGTTTTCAAACGCTCCCAAATGCTTCTCAGCTGTAACATGATCCTCTCCAGTAAACTGAGGAAGATACTCAAAGAAATCAAAAGGATACGAATTAAGGTAATAAGGAAGATTCAAAGGTTTAAGCAATCTATTTTTGATTTTGTCTTGAAAAGATGGTAGGATTAACAAGATGATGGAAAGGCTCACTAATAATGTCATAAGATGTTGAGATCTAAGCAGTTTTTGAATTGGTTTTAACCTCCTTGAGGTTACATGAATGATTGAATTCAGAAGTGATTTGAATTAGGATCAACATCAACAACATAAGGAGGCTACAAATTTTTCTCTTCTAAAGATGGGTATACAAAGGTAAGTTAATCATCATCTGAATAAACAAAACATAAGATGATTCTCTTAATGCATGAAGTGAACAACAGAAATGAGATGATAAAGAAAAACAAAAGTTCATGGAGAAAGGTCATGAACAGATACCTGGTTTTACACTTCATCCCCTTCATCTTTTGTCAACAGGATTCTACCCAGTGAAATATTTATTTGTGGAGTCGCCATGCAGATGATTGTAGTCAATCTCTTATGTCCTTCTCTTATTTTCCATCAAGAGATGGATCTGTGTTGTCGTTATTCTTCTCAGGGAAGATATCTTAGCTCCTACGTCCTCGACAACAGCGCCAGGAGATGTTATCACTAGAGTTCGCACCGTGACTGCATAAGTTCAAATCCTAGGGAATATTTAAAATTATTGAAAGGATGGCTAGATTTGTAAGTTGAAAAGAATAAATATAACACAGATCAAGATAACAGATGAGAATACTGAATAGTGGATGTATGAACATGATAGAATTGAATGAGAGAATACAAGTATGAACTTGCTAAAGGAGAGGTCAAGTTTGTTCATATCATTAATAAACATCTAAAACATCCATAGGAATCCAAATATAGGAAAGAATCATGGGTAAAGAAAAACATTTATCGTTTCAAATTAAGCAAACAGGCTTATCTCGAAAGATATCACTTCAAAGCATTCTTAAAACAGATTGAAAATGTAATACATGCCTGTAATAAAAATCAGCAGTTTGATCTCTTATTACACTCTCAACCCTCTTCGCTAGTACTCCCTCTTATCTCGTTACCAATGATCCAATTTATAGAAAAATATATTTCCCCTATAGTTACAGAGTTTTTTACATAAAATTTAAACAATAAACTAAAAATAGAATAAATATTGAAGTAGTTGCAAGAAATATGGAATTGTTGGAGTTGTTGCCTTTAAATCTGGAATTGACCTCTCGGATATCCAATTTTCTCCCCTATTTCCAAGTGTTGAGAAAATTACCTTGCAACTTATTAATTATATGCCTGTAATTTTTGAGTTGAATATAATTCACACTGAATGTTGGACTTATCACAAAAATATGGAAATCATCTTTGAACCCTTCTGCTCCAAGAAACATGGAATCTGCTATTGCATTTGTTGTCAGTTTTGTAACTTCCAACTAAGCAAGGACAACTATGACATCAGAGGATGCCTCCTTCTTCTTCTTGAAACCAACGGCAAGTTCATATTTCTTATTCAGAGTATCACTAACAACAAATGGGTCTTCATTTTCTGGTTTATTCACCGACTGTAGTTGTGAAGCCTACGCTGCAACATTCTGTTGGGCAGGAGAAAAAATTACCTCTACCTCATCCCCAACAGATAAGTTCTCTTCTAGAAACTCAAAAGAAGCATGTGATATAACTTGTACATTTTATTGATGTTCATCCGACTACCCTTCTACCTGATTACAGTTATTTGCACCACATGCACAATTCTCTACATCAATAGCACAGTGAACCATCTTAGAAACACCTTCGACATGTATAGATATCAAAATAGTGGCAATCCTTGTGATTCTTACCCCACGCAAAAATATATCTAAATCCATGTAAATTTCTGTATACTTGCGATGACAACGTTGGAAGTTGGAAACATTTGAAATATTCCCTCAACATCTCAACGTGTTCAGGCCATGAACTTTCAATACTCTTCAATCTAACCTAGCAGTTTTCCTTTGACAATATTCAAGCTCTTGCTTTGTATTTTCAAACCCTTATATGATGTTTACCTTAACACATGATCATCGGTACTGAGACTTGGTCACATACTTCAGTGCATTCGATGCTCAGTCTTTTTTTGATACAAACTCTTTGAACACATCCTCGCATTTGACCCTCTCAGTTGTTCTAATTTTCATTGAAGTGTTGTGGATGGAGTCTTTCCCTTTGGTGCACTTAATCATTGGGCATTTTCCATTTTGTGTCTTTCTGACACTTAGTTGGACGTTCTTTTACCAAATTATTTGATCCTTCAAAATAATTATAAGGATTAAGATTCTTGGTGCGGCCAGAATCTTACTACTGAGTGGAGAGTTAGTACTGAGTCATTGGACTAGTATCTTGTTGCATGCTCCACCAGTTCTCAGCCGAGGAGACCAGGAATAGGCTCGGGGGTACTGAGAATTCTCTATTTGAGCGCTCTCTAGGAGTTGGTAGGGAGGAACAACCTCCCAACGTTGTTGTTGTCCAGCTTAAAACAGGTTCTACAGTCTTTTATCTACTATGTTAAAAGTTTATATCTGAGAATGAATGAATAGTGAATGATTTACATGTTTTGTAGTGAACTGTTAAATCTTGTAATATTTTAGTTATTTGAATATTGGATCTGTATTTGATGAAATAATCCTAACCTGTGCTTTTCCCCGTCTGGAATAGACCAGACCGTACTCTAGCACAGGCAGTATAATTTAAATAGATGAAAGATATGATATAAATATGATTTGAATAAAGTTATTATGTATTTCAAAATGTTGGAATATTTTCTTTCTGTAGATAGTTGCTTTCAGAAAAGAATATTAATCTGCCTAGTTAGGTTTATTGTTAAAACCAAACTGTGTATTAAGAATGCTAGAAAAACAAATAGCCATATTATTTTTACTAATAGCAATGTATTATATTCACGAGTCGTTCAAGTCGGTAAGTTATTTTTTTTATACAGTACTTTCTTCTGTAAACTACACTACTATCCTAAAACAGAGAAGATGGAAACAACTCAGATATAATGCCTATCTTTTTATGTTAAGCAATGAATTAAGTATGGTTCTTTTAGTTTATTTCTTTTATTGACAATAATAATAAACTTATCCCGCAACTATTCAAACCCGAGATAGAGTTTAGTAACATATATATTTCTAAAGACAAATTAATCTAAAGATAAAGAGTATCTTAATAGAGAACTATATAGCTCCAACAGTAATTTATTTATATCAATAAAATAACTAAGATACAACAGTAATTTATGTTTAAATTAATAAGTATTATAACAAAAAATGGTGACTTCATCTTTAATTTAAGCTAAGGTGACTTCATCTTTAATTAATAAGTATTAACCCTTGCTTTTCCCAAGGTGACTTCATCTTTAAGCTAAGTATTATAACAAGACATAGCTTAAAGATGAAGTCACCTTGGGAAAATCAAGGGTTTAAATCAAAATAAAAACTAAAAAAGCGGAGAACAACAACCCAATACTGGGTGCAACACGGCCAAGACTTTTTCCAACTGCAAGAGTCTGTACAAGCAACGGGGACCATGTTCGAAACAGGAGCTTACCGTGAACGATTCGTGGATCCATTTATGCAGCACGAAGGTCAACCTGCATTCATGGATCCATTTATGCAGCACGATAGTCAACCTTGGAGACGAGCTAACCTGCATTATAAAGAACCAAAGTTAATTAAAAATCAGATACCCTTTTGCAAAAAAGAACAACAAACAACAATAGCTCTTAATTATTTTTTTTACTCACCTTAACTAGAAGTGAAAACGATGAAGCCCTTAATGAACATCAACACCATGACCAACGCTAAAAAGAGACAAACCCTCATTCTCGCCGAGGATGGAGACGACGGGACTCAGGTGTTTTTCACAACTATTACCAGAGGTGTGGGTAAGCCTGAGAAAAGGTCGCAAAGAAATCAATAAGCTTGGAGTCAGACTGTTACCAGCATACAAGTAGGAAAACTAAAACCCTACTACGAAGGAGCTTTGCAATCACACACAATAAGCTCAATCTTTCACCAATGGCAGACCACGATAGAAGAACAGAAAAAAAAGCCACCGGTGAACCATAAATCCATGTGCAAGGAGGGCAGGGAACTCTGACCAAAAGAAAGAAATTACAGTGAAGGAGAATAATAGAACCCAACTCAAGGGAGAAAGACACGACAAACACCAGCGAAGGACCCTCTGCAACTACTTTCCACTCACAGCCGCCATGGGAGCTTGCAGAGCAGCCCACAGGGCCAACGCAAATGTCGAAACTCGAATAAGCCAAGGGTTATGGTTGACAGCTATTTATGCTACCAGTGCATGGCCAAGAAACTTCCATGTGGTCGCAACATCATAATCATGTAGTGGGTCGACTTTCCATAGTCACCTGCGTTTTATAATAAACATTTAATCACCCAATGATTTCATCAAATAGCATATGATCTCTATAGTTTGCATGTGTTTCATATAATATGATAATTGTTTAACTTTAATATTTAGCTCATCATTGGCCTGGGTTTGCAATGTTATTATAACACTGAATTAATACATAACATAATCCTTTAGCCTTGTAACCCAAAAGAAATACCTTATATAATTTATCGATAACCAATGTTATGAGATATCGCTAGTAAAAGCTAGTGAGGATTATGTTTCTTTTTACATAGTAAGTTATACTAATGAGTATCGTGGGGAGATGTTACAAAGTTATATTAACATCATCGTTAGTTATATGCATAGTATATATGTGAGTATTAACCCCTTTTTGAATAGTTACAAACCCTCAAAGCTTATAGTAATATCATCATTGTGAAATAGGGTGTAATAACTAAGTTGTTACCTATAGTATTTTAAGATAAATTATTAAATCATTGACTTATAAACAGTCAAGTTAATGGTGTCAAAATAACTATATTTTAGTTCTAGTTCTTTTCATGGTGATATAAATTAATACCCAACATTCAACTTGAATACTTCGCATAGTATAGTTTTGAGTAGGATCATAAGTACTATACAAATGCAACATTAAAGAAATATTTTATGTGGACAAACAAATAGTTTATGCATATTTATAAGTCTTAGAAACTAGCAAAGTTTTGTAGCAAACTGTGTAATGGAAAGGGAAATTTAAGAACATTTCATATGAGCTCTTTTACTTAATATAGATCCATAGGATCTTATCATAGAATTTGTGGTTGTTTCTCATTACTTGGATTATAGTTTTACGTTATTCCTGGGATTTAACATAAGATGAAAAGACTGGCTCTAGAAGAAAAACACCAACCTTGCAGAACTTAATAGAGAAAATGTATTCTAGAATCGATAGGACATGCATAAAAAATAAAAAATAAGAAACTAAGTTTATTAAGCAGTTGATTAGAATAGCATTATAAATTGATAATATATAATACTGATAGAATGATGATCATAGCATTATAGGTTATGCGCTCTAAATAGAAGTAACTCACAACAAAGATCATAGGTTGAGAACCAAGGGAAGCATTTACTGTTACTATTTACATTTAAGAAGGAAACTCTGTTACTAGTATTTCTTGACAAGAATATCTAAAAGAAAAAAGAAACTACTTGTTTACCTCAAATAAGTAGCTTGAGATATATCAGCTTATTTTACTAAGCTAGTTATTTGCAAATAGTATTATGGCTGAATGCTTATGGAATTAAAGACGTGATTTGATCTTTCATACCTATGAAACTTGGAAGAACAAGCAAGCTTCTTATATTAGCTTAAAACGCTAAGTAAGCTCTGGAATTCAAAGACAGTTCCACCTACTTGTCGCAAATTAAAACTCATCAGTAAAATTGGAAATAAGATGTATTTCACAAGTTAAGCACAAGTTAAACCTAAACTTTGTAACAAACAGTTTAATGCTGAATTAACTAAATCAAGATTATGTATGAACTAATCTGATAACTATGTCTTACATAGCTAGCTATTAGCTCTTAGTAAATTGCAATCTTAGCATTTAATGTATTAACAAAATTTTAAATTTTTGTGAAAATTTGGGGTTTTGAAATTCGCCTTCTTTAGAAGTATGGCAGAAAGTGAAAGTGCGCATGAGAGAAAATGGAATTCAGCCATCACAACATAAAATTACATAAATAAATAAAAACCCAAGAAAATTGTATTTTGTACCTCAAAATAGTGGGCTCGGTAATCCATGTACCCGTATCCTCTTTTCATTATTGCAGCAGGAGCAGTAAAGTGTTTTAAACAATATAATACTCGCCATAGAACCATTCCAGCGAAGCTTAACAATTTTGTAAGCCTTGAATTCTTTATTATATATGATTGCATACATTTTTTCAAGGACTAACCTACATGATTACCTGACGACTCAACAAAGAGCTCAAACCATCCCATCTATTAGGTACGCCCTTGTTTTATTTAGTACTTTGGTGAGATTTTCTTAACTAACCTGACAGGTTTTTCCTGACGAGTCCAATCAAAGAAAAATAAAAGAAGTAACCTATTAAGACAAGGAATTCTGACAAGATGGAATTCAATTATGAATTGTGGATGGGCATATTGGACTTCTCATGCATTCCAGGATTTGCACACAAGTATGGAATTCAATATGGTGGGAAGGAAATTTTCCCATTGTTCTAGAAGTATAAGTACCATGCGACATCCCATGTGCAAGCATTCATGCAATTCATCCAAGCAAGTAACATTGTGCATGAAGACATCAAGATCAGGCTATTTATGTTGTCTCTTCACCTAGAAGACAAACTATCTGCCAGAAACTGTTATGAGGGTTTTCCTTGCAGAATTTTTTCTTCTCTTAGGAAATTCATTAATTCATTCATCATGGATTGGGATTACGGTGTCAAAGAACAGTTTAGAAATTCCATGATCCAGAGAATATGGGAAGAAGCCAAACTCCAGATTATTCAAGAGAAGGAACCAAAGATGATATTCTATTCGAGTTTGAAGATCCTGATAATCTGAATGCTAGATAAATGGAAATTGGTTTTTATCCTCTTGATTTACCATCTTTCCCAGGATATTTAGATGAGTTACCATAGGTATTCTATCATTCCTTCAACGGTGACCATGAAATTTTGTGCATCATGTGGAATGGTTTATGACTTTGGCTTTAGAATATGGTCTAAAAGAAGAAGAATGTTTTTGTTGGATTAGGGTCCCGCAGCTACAGAAGAAGCTACTAGTTTTGGCAGAACGATAAGTTTTGGTGGAAAGAAGTTAAGACAGAGCTACGACGCCGTAGCATGTTTCCAGCTGGAGAGTAGAGCCGAAAACCATGACTTTAAGATAGAAAAGTCAAGAAGGCAACGGTACCTGAGCGGCCGAGAAGAGAGAGCTCAACCACTGCATTGAAGGCAGCGGCGGAAGACAGGAGGGCTCAACGACCCTCATAAAGGAGAAGGAGCAACGAGGCTGAAACATTGAAGGCGAAGGATAGAAATGAGAAGCGGCGCATAGTACCCATGATCAGTGCCGGGAAGCATGGAAGACCGCAGAGAGCTGTGGTGTGACGGAAAGTGGCTACCTCAAGTACAGAAAGGGCCGACTTTCACTAGTTAGGTTCTGGGTTACTGTTGGGACAGGCCCACAGTGTTGTAATGGCAAGACCTTCGGGCTGCCTATAAAATGACATATTTTGTATTGTAAAAGGGTTGGTTGGTTGGTTAGTTGGACGGGTTATTGATGATTTTTGGGCACTTAGACTGTTAGCTAGTCGCTCTGTAGATTATTAGACTGTTGTAAAGTCCAGCTCTAAGTCTGTTATTAGCGGTAGCAATCTTACTGTAACCAGTAGCTGGCTTATAGAATGTGCGTAGGACGATCTGCAGGGATCGACAGAGAGGGAAGAGTGTATTGTAAGAGATCAATATAGAAGAGAAAAGAGATCTAAGAGAGAAGATATTAAGCTACATATGCGGTGCAGCAGAACTGTGTTTTACCTTCCCTTGAGCTATAATAGAAAACACAGTTCTGTGGATGTAACTTCCACTCTGGAGGTGAACCACGTTAAAATCATTGTTATGCGATTGATTTATGTGTTATGTTTACTTATGCATTTCTCAGTCAGTTTATGGACTTTGTTTACAGTTTAATTAATGAATGTGTTAGTCAGCTCACAGTGATATAGAAGGGTAAATATAGGTTAATGCCTTTGGAACGTTGTTTATGGTTCATTTATGTTTGCCTAAAATAGTCTCTATAGCAGTATCGAATAGCCTTGTATGTTAAGCCTTGCACGCCGACACGAGCAATGCTAAGTGAACTAAACCGCGGAGGTAGAATATCACAGAGAGGTGATACCGCACTGGTAGAGGAGCTGCAGTGCGTGATACCGCAGGTGAAGGACTTAGCGTTGGGCAGGAACTGTGTGTCGCACCGTGCATGGCGATGCGATAAGGTTGGAGATATCATGGGTCGGAGACAGTGCGCGCCACAGGAAAGGACCGCGCGGCGGTATAAAGGAATATATTGCAGCTAGAAGAGCTACGAGGTGAGGAAATCACACGACGCGAGCAGGAGATCACGCGACGCGCAGACACAGAGAGGGATCTTGCAGCTGGGAGAGCTGTGAGCCACCGGTAGGATTGCATCAGAACCTGGTCCAAGACGCTTGAGTCCTTGGCCAACCCATTAGAGTCACTTCAGGTGAGACTTCAGGCCGCTTCGCGGTCTGTCGCCAAAAGGGCCAGTGATCTAGGGGTGTTGTTGGTTGATCATAGTAAACCCGGGTCTGCCCATAGCGACCAACAAATGGTTCCGTTGCCGGTTTTGAACAACTCAGCGCTAATGTTCTGTTGGCATCCTACTAGAGAAGAGTTTCATCAGTGGCTGGATTCAAACTTAAGGGAGTTTACCAAGAAAGAAAATCAGAGCCCTAAACTGAGCACAGGGGCCTGGTTAGAAAAGCATATCGCTTTAGACATACACGCTATATTTTTTGCAACCTATGGAAATGAAATTTTCGACTGGTTATCCAAGTTGACAGATAGGGACATATTCAAAAAGAAAAGAAACATTGTCTGGACATCGGAGCTGATTCAGACTGTACAGAGTGTCGACAATTCCTTAACGAGAGCAGTGGACTTCTGGCTTGTGAGTGTGCTAGGAGGCTTCGTTACAGAATTTGCAGTTGACCAGAGAAAGAGCTTTAGCGAGGCTGAGCGGTACTTCTTCAAAGGATATCGTGGTAAGTACCTAAAATATCTAAACTTGTCCATTAAGATGCTGCTATATGAAAAAGGAGTAATGGACATGACTTCAGATGAATAAGTAAAGATAGTAATGTCACAAGAGTTCGAAAGTGATTTTGATGACATTGGACGAACACGTAGTGGCAAGAAATATAAAGTAACTTTCAGCTCTCCTGTATTTGGAGATAGTTCAGACAATATTAGGCAACCGAGTCCTAGTACCATAGCAGAGCCAGAGGGGGGTATCCCTTACCAGACCTATACCCCACAGAAACAGACAGGGACTCAGAGTAATCCCGTAGGTACTCCATCCAGTAGCTCACAGACAATACCTACTACCACTACATCACCTTTAACTACACCACTGAGTGGTATTAATCCAGTCAATCAGAACCCACCACAGAGAAATAGAATGGGAGATGATATGAGGCTACCTACCTTTAAGGGTACAGGAGCAGAGGAACCAGAATAGCATTGGTTCCTATGTGAAGCCATGTGGACCATTAAAACAATCAACGATGATAACCTTACAGTTGGTCACTACACTCAGAGATCGAGCTCTAACATGGTACATAAAGTATACCACAGTACCCAGGACACTTGCCTAGGTCAAGAACGCCATGATTAAAGAATTTAAGAAACCTAAGTCTGAGTCTCAGTGCTTTACAGAGCTCAAGGATATTAAGCAGCTACCATCAGAGTTAGTATGGGAATTTGACCAGAAATTCAAAGCTCTTATAGACCAAGTAAGTTTTGAGTTTGCGCCGGAGCAGCATAAGGAATGGTTTATTGCAGCGCTGCTCCCTCACATCAGAGTGCCATTAATGTAGCAGAAACTCCAGACGTAGGATGACGCGTTGGAGATGGCGATGAAGCTAGAAGCTTCACCTTTAGCAGAAACCAGTACAGGCATGACAACTCTACAGAACCAGTTGGCCAACCTCACGTTACAGATACATGAACTTAAGAAAGGCAAAGAGGTTATGCAAGACATATGGTGCTTGCGATGTAGAGCATAGGGTCATACCAAAGACAACTGTCCAGTCTTTGCAGAATATTTAGTGTCGGGAGCTCCTAGCCCCTTACCATGAACGCAAGGGCCATGGTGTGAAATATGTAAAACACATGGACACATACCTCAGAAATTCCCTTTACTTCAGAAGTATGTACAAACACCTAAGAACCTATACTGTGTCTTCTGCAGTTCTGTTGGACATGATGAACAGAATTGCCGAGCCTATGATCTCATGTTAGATAGAAAACATGATGTGTACAGAGTCCAAGCAGACACATAGGGTCCAGTAGCAAGACCACAGCCTGATCCAGCTTATGGTGGACGTGGAGGAGGATTCAGAGGACGAGGCCGTGGAGGAGGCTTTGCCAGAGGAGAAGGCTTCGGCAGAGGAGAAGGTTTTGGCCGAGGTCGTGGACCAATCACTTGTTATAACTGCGGAGTTGTAGGACACTATGCTAGGGAATGTCAGAGCCCCACTACCACTTGTAACTACTGCAAATATTATGATCATACTATAGAGGAGTGTCCTATCTTAATAGCTAAGATCAAAGACCCTAAGCCAGCAGTACACGAGAACATCTAGCTTATTGTTGCTGAGCATGCAGAACCAGAACCAAGAGTCAATATTGTGACTCGTAGCGGTGCTTCCACCAGTGGGACATCGTAGGAGACTGAAAAGAACACAAGTCAGGAGTGGGTGCGCAGAGCTCCTAGTAAAGCAACAGCACTCGACCTACAGAAGAATAAAGAGACATTTCATGAAGCCAAGGCTTCCTTTGATGAACCTACACTATCAGGATCGTAGGTACCGCCATCTAGAGGCATACCGTAGCAAGCACCTTGTGGCGATAGCCATGAGCAGACACCACAGGCTACCACATCAGGAAAATGCGACGAGGACGAATCGACAGGAAGTGTACAATCCTTCCTGCACAGCTGCTTGAAACTCCTGAGAAATGAAAAAGCTGTCGATGAGCTACAGCGCATTATACATCAGTGTCAGCAACCTTCTCTCTTGGGCAGTGCACACCGCGCTATCCATAATATTATAGGACATACAAGGACCGGAAGAGAGATGAAATTCACAGCGTAGACTGGCGAGTTTGAAATGGACGAGGTTGTCTTAGATCTGGGATCAGAGGTGAATGTTATGACTAAGCAGAAATGGGAACAGATGGGTAGCCCTCAGTTGGCCATATCTCCTATCCACCTGAGATTAGCCAACCAGCAGCGAGTATCACCATTGGGTCGACTACCACAGGTGCCAGTTGACATTGACAGAGTTCGCACTTTCACGGACTTCGAAGTCATAGAAATCATTGCGACAGTCGACCGTATCCAGCACTATTAAGTATCGATTGGGGGATCGGTAGCAAGGCTATCATCGACCTAAAAAGAAGACAAATGACTTTTGAGGATGCGCAGATCCGGGTCATCGCGCCGCTGGATCCTCACTAGGGTCCTAGATATATCGAACCTATCCGAGCAGAGGAGGAGGCACATAACATCGATAGTCTCTACCAGATGACTACGAACCAGAACAACTACATCAATCCAACCGCAGAAGGGAACATTAGCTGGCAATGCGACAGCTCATGCACATCGGATTCCGATGTTGGTCTAGAGAACTGGCAGAACAGACTTTACAAAGTATCAGCGCGCAGATGTGCGTTTATTAGTAAGTCACTACGATGGATTGGCGCAGAGATTGCTGAGATTCCATCATATCATGCTCTAACAGATATCCAGGACTTCTTCGAACAGTTTGAACAACAGATTCCCTATGAGAAGAGGATCGCAGCTATGGACCTTGCAGTTCGAGCCACACCTGCAAGATGGTGGTACGCGCATAAAGAGAATATCGCATCATGGGATGATACAAAAAGACTGATGGCGATCAGATTTTCTGACGACCGAAAGTATGTCCAGCAGAAATACACTGGAGAAACTGATCCCAGGACACACATTCAGGCATGCGAATAGAACTGGTTAGACATTCCTGAGGATGAATGGGTCCATAGATTCATCCACACATTGGACACAGTTCCAAGGAACTGGTACACAGAGACCGAGTTGCGCAAGGGGACGACCACATGGTCACTTATGACAGACAGCTTCCTACTCACCTTTGCATTTGAATCAGAACATCCAAGTGTTTCTCAGGCCCTAGACATAATCAAGATCAATATATTTGAGGACAGTACCATCTCAGTGCAGGCTCAACCTGAGTGGGCCATCCAGTTGCAAGACGCGCTAGAATGCTATAACTTTGCAACAAAGCCAGACAATGAAGATGAGGATGAGGATCCTCGCAACACCAACATTCCGGAGTCAGAAGGAACTCGCGATGTTGGGGGACCACAGTTAGAGATTCCAGCAATCACTGAGCCCATCAAGATTAAAAAGATCAATATTGGCACAGACGCAGAACCTAAGTTTGCCTCTATTGGAGACTATTGGAATGATGAAATAGTCGGACAGATTGCCGACTTGTTACATGACTATCAATTTCCCACCAAGTTCACAGAGATGAAGGGAATAGTTGGAGACCTAGGAGTCATGAGGATACCATTGAATGAGGATGCTAGACCAGTTAAGCAGCGCCCATATAGATTGAATCAGCGCTACAAAGAAAAAGTAAAGGACGAAATTGATAAGATGCTAGCAGCAGGCATCATTGAGCCGGTAGAAGAGAGCGAATGGGTTATCCCCATGGTCATACAAGAGAAGAAAACAAAAGGGGACATCAGGATCTGTGTCGATCTGCGCAAACTCAATGATGCATCGCTTCATGATCCATTTCCGACACCATTCATTAATGAGGTATTAGACAATGTGGGAGGACAGGAGGTCTACTCCTTCACTGATGGCTTTTCAGGCTACCATCAGATCAGAATACATCCAAAATATTGATCCAAGACCACCTTTGCAACAGAATGGGGCTCGTTCCAGTATACGGTAATGCCCTTTGGTCTTAAGAATGCAGCAGCTATCTTTTCCAAAGTAGTAGTTGTTGTCTTTAAAGAATACATCCATAAGTTCTTAGAAGTATATTTTGATGATTAGACTGTATTTGGACTTGTTGACAAGCACGTAGGAGATCTAAGACTGATGTTAGAGAAATGTAGGTAGTACCAAATTTCTCTAAACTTGAAGAAATGTATATTTTGTGCACCATTTGGTATTGTGTTGGGTCACATTGTTTGCAGACAAGGCTTGATGGTGGATCCCGCGAAGATTTCCATCATTGTAAACCTTCCAGCACCCAACTCAGTCAAGCAACTGAGGACAGTACTTGGTCATACCGGGTACTACAGAAATTTCATCAAGGGCTACGCAAAGATTACAGCGCCGATGGAGAAATTGCTAAAGAAAGATGTAAAATTCCTATGGAATGAGGAATGTCAGCAGAGTCTAGACACACTTAAGGAGAAGATGGTTACAGCACCCATCCTAGTATTTCCCGACTGGACTAAACCATTCCATGTACATGTCGATGCGTCTGGCATAGCACTAGGGGTTGTTCTAACACAACCAGGAGAAGGAGATATTGACCATCCTATCGCATATTCCAGCAGAAAGCTCTCGATAGCAGAAAAGAACTACACCACAACAGAAAGAGAAGGCCTAGCTATGGTGTACGCGCTGCAGAAGTTCAGGCACTACCTGTTGGGTGCCCCGTTTAAGATGTTCACTGACCATTCCGCGTTAAAATACTTGGTCAATAAGCCAGTGTTAGGGGGGAGAATCTGCAGATGGTTACTCCTCTTTCAGGAGTATGATTTTGAAATCATTGTCAAACCAGGAAGACTGAATGCAGGACCTGATCATTTGTCACGGTTAGACTCGGGAGAAGAGCCAAGTAACCTAGACGACAATCTGCCAGATGCGCCGTTGTTCTCCATACAGATCGCAGATGAGTACTATGTCGACATTATTCAATTCCTCACTACAGGAGCAGCACCTGATGAGTTTACTAAGCAGCAAAAGAAGCAGTTGGTTGTTAAAGCGGCAGACTTCACCCTCATCACAGGACACCTATACAAGTTAGGTCCGGATGAAGTTCTTCGCAGATGTCTGATGCCGCATGAAAAAGACGCTATCATCAGAGAGGCTCATTCAGGAACTGCAGGAGGTCATTTCGCAAGAAAATCGACTACGCAGAAAATCGTGGAGGCAGGATTATGGTGGCCTACATTGCATAAAGACACCAAGGACTTTTGTAGATGCTGCGATATCTACCAAAGGGTAGGAAAACCCTCGCGACGCGATGAAATGCCGCTGTGACCGCAGGTCACATTGCGCGCATTTGACAAATGGGATATAGATTTTGTGGGTCCTATCAACCCACCAGGAAAGCGCACTGGTGCGAGATATATTATCACTGGAACAGAGTACCTCACCAGATGGGCAGAAGCCAAAGCAGTAAGAAATTGTGATGCTGCTACAGCCACACAGTTCCTTTTTGAAAACATCATCAGTAGATTTGGATGCCTAGTAATTTTGATGAGTGATCAAGGCACGCATTTTTTGAATAGCACTATTGAGGCATTGACAAAAGAATTCCAGATTCAGCACCATAAGAGCACTCACTACCACCCACAGGCTAATGGTACGGTGGAGGCCTTTAATAAGATTTTAGAGAATGCTCTTACTAAGATTTGCAATAACCAACGGAATGATTGGGACCTCAGAGTTAACGTTGTATTATGGGCGTACAGGACCACATGTAAGAAACTTATGGGACACACACCTTTCAGCTTGGTGTATGGGCAGGAGGCTGTTATGCCTATGGAGTATATCCTTCCCAGTTTAAGAATAGCTCAGATTACCGGGATGACTGATACAGATACAGTCGAAGAAAGGTTAGCACAGTTGTTTTCCTTAGAAGAAGACATATTCATCGTCGGATTCCATCAGAAAGTGCAGAAGGCACGAGAAAAATCTTGGCATGATAGACACATTAAGAATAATATTTTCCAGATCGGAGACCTAGTGCTCCTCTATGACAGCAAATTCATTAAGTTTCTAGGGAATTTCAAGACACATTGGTTGGGGCCATATCAAATACAGCAAGTCATAGAGGGAGTTGTCGTTCAACTCAGCCAGCTGAATGGGGAGATTTTACCCACATGGATTAATGGCAGTAGGCTTAAGCCCTATAGTGATAGCCACCCCACCTCTTAACCAGTCTAAGCGGTGCAGATGTCCAGTGTAGTTGAAAGGAGGCATCGCACCGGGAACTAGTCTACACCGGTAGGTATTATTCTAAGTATGAGGAATTGCATCAGGTTCAAAAAAAAAAGTATTGTTTTATGCAGGTGATGCGGAGTCGCATCGCAGCAGTGCGATGTTTTCCCGTTCCACGTACTCAGTTTTGCAACTGACAGAGAGCCAGTCACGTCACCATCTGACAGGTAGTTAATGAGGTAATGATCGGTATATCTTGTCGTAGATTTGGCAGCAGTATAATCAATTTTTCCAGATTTGGAAAATCTTCGACGGGACCGATGCCTATGCACACACGCTTCGAGGGAAATTCGATCGGATTTCCGCATTTATTAGCGATCAGATGGCGAGTGTGGTCTTGTCCAGGCATTAATGATGACCAATGGGTCCAGTCTAGATGACCGTTGTGTCCGGGATTATCGTATTGGGCATAAAAGCAGAAAGTATTCAAGTGGGATGGTTACATTTGCAGAAAAACCGAGAGCCATAGAGTTAAGTTGTTAAGAGTCCTATGTCCAGAGCTAAGTGGTTACAGAGTGCTGTGATTTTCAGAAGTTGCAGCCAGTGCACGTCTGCCATTTTGTACTGAGTGGGTTATGTCTGAGGACGAGCCGATAGCAAACATTTTAAGAAGATTTCAACGTCACGGCCTTGCTGGAGCTATGACAACGCCACTAAAGAGTGCTCCGCCAAGTTCATCACAGACCAGACAGCAACCGCAAACGAGGAGCCAATATCAGGTCAATGATGAATCTGGTTCAGAGTGTGAGGAAGAAGTTCACAGCGGAACAGACTACATGATACCATGAGTTGAAGGCGCACCAACACCAAAAATTTCTAAGAACGCTAAGTATATTGTTCCCATACCACCCATTGATTCTCGAGTAAAGGAAAATGGAGATCTAGTAGGATATGATAATGTTGTTAAATTTTTAGATTATAACCTGGCAGAGGGTAAGACATATCCTTAGTTTAAGCCAGATAGCTATCTGAAGATTGAGAAGAACGCAAGGACAAGGAGAGATGAATGTGTTCCCCTGCCGCATGTCCAGATTCTTGAGCGGTCAGGACTGCTCAATTTGCTGATATTACCTCATTTTGGACAGGGTCCAGAGGTTTACACCGTGGTGCGCATTTTACTCTCTTGCGTACATGGAGGGTACCTATGGCTAGGCAACAAGGTCGACCTAAACATTGATTTGATACATCGTATCACCGGCCTGTCCAAGACGGATAGACACCCTGATATACAGACAACAGGAAAAATCAAGGACTCCAAGTTACCACAAGCCCTAGTAACTAAGTATCAGCTACAGAGAGGAGGACGGGGTTATGACATTTCAAGCATACCAAATGAGACACTTAGATTCACCGCCAGTCTGCTCGCGGGCAGACTGCTAACCAAAGTTCGACCAAAGGAAGTCACAGGATCTGTAATTCACCTGGCCATACAGGTCACAGAGGGGGAACAGTTCAATTGGTCTCTATTCTTATTAAATATGTTGCAAGCAAATTTCTTGGCAGCTCAGGATGAAGCCAACCACCCTTTCCATTTTTCGTGGTTGCTTATACTTTGTGCATTTGTCAGATGGAAGGAGCTTCCCCATACTCAATTTCCACAGATAGCAGGTGGCGCACCCAAAGGATTGCGCTATGCCAGCTTATGGGAGACCAACCACCCAGCCAAGAAAGCAATCAATGCGATGGTATTCCATGACTACTATAAGCTGTTGATGAAGGTCATTCAAGAGACACCACGGCTCAGCCATTTAATCTATCTGCGGCCGAAAAAGACTAAGCGGGATGATTGGGCTACTGGCTCGTTTAGGATGACATCCCGGGACGTCGAAGGAATCATAAGAGACTTCGACGACCAATGGAAGCAGGAATATGAAGACACCGCACTGCTATCGTCAAACAATGCAGAGACAGAACACCAGGACAAGGACAAAGATAACACAGACACCCAGACGCAATCTTCAGCAGAGGAACCACTACCAGGGGAAAAGAAGAGACCTTCACAGCAAGGGCCACCAGGGACGCAGCAGAAGAAAAAACAGAAAACCTCAAAGCCAACTCTGAAGACCGCATTGATAGACGATGACTATGAACTCATCGCAACAAGGACGTGTGACACATTGAAGGACTCACTTGATGCGATGAAGGAGTCGCAAGAAAAGAGCCAGAGCGCAGTCGAAAAGAAACTTCTAGACTTAAGAATGATTACAGAGAAGATTTCCATGAGGTATAGTCCACCTGAAAAGATGAACACCGGAGAAACCTCGGCACCGTCGATGTCCCGCCAGGAAACCTTAGCAAAAGACCGCCTCAATACTGTGTTAATTCCACCAGGGAGTATCCGATTCCCTATCGCAATGAAGGACCCACCAGTTCAGTTTAGACAATCCATTGAAGTTAACCTTGCAGAGTTTCATATTGACCAGTTGCATATGATCCAACAGCAGTTAGGTGCAGAGCTCAAGAGTAGAGAGCTCGAGACTTACCAGCAGAATATGCAGCTGAAGCAACAAAATGCAGCACTTCCTATCAGTGTTCAGAAAAGGGCAGATGAAGTACGAACATATGAGGAAAGAGAGCAAGATCTTTCTCAAGTTTTGCAGAGCATTGCATTGGAATTGCCCCAATGTAACATTGAGTTTGCCTTACCAGTTCCGCAGAAGCTAAGAAGAGTAGCAGATAGAGCAAAGGCTCTGGAAGAAACCGTGACTAGGATGGACGTAGAAGTGGCCAAGATGAAGGCAGACCATGAGGTACAGATCGCTGAGCTTGAGGCTCGCATACGCGACACCTCCCAGGCAGACCAGAAAACACAAGTAGAATCCCTTCAACTCACTTCGGCGCAGATGCAATCTCGCATCGACGAAGCATGGTTAGTACTAACCGATGCGACAAACACATGGGCTGAGTTAGATGAGCTGCCGGAGAAAATAGAAATACAGCAAAGTATTCAGCAGATAGAGAATACTGCTGCGGCAATGAAAGAAGAAATTAAGGGCTTGGCAGCTCTTCAAAAGATGAGGAAGACAAAGGAGATGAACTGTTTGCAGCAGGAAGCGCAGCAATTAAGAACAAAGGAGATGCACATTAATGACCTGCTTCAACCGTATCAAGAGCAAATCGCAGAGATAGTTGATACGGTTGAACAGAAAATGAAGGAGTTCACTACCACCAGGGAGAAAACTGATGCCACAGAAGACGCCAGTATTAGTCAAGCTTTGATCGATTCGGCAATGGAAAGTGTCAAAGTGATGCAGAAGGAAGTCACAGGACTTCGTGACAGGTTGCAGAGGGCTTCGCAGGAAGCCAAGGCAAAGCTTCAACAGGAGAAGTCCACTGCAGGTGGCTCGAGGATGAGCCATAAGTTAGTGTTAGGGGACTGTTGGAGCAGGGTCCCGCAGCTACAAAAGAAGCTGCTAGTTTTGGCAGAATGATAAGTTTTGGCGGAAAGAAGTTAAGACAGAGCTACGACGCCGTAGCACGTTTCCAGCTGGAGAGCAGAGGCGGAAACCATGACTTTAAGATAGAAAAGTCAAGAAGGCAACAGTACCTGAGCGGCCGAGAAGAGAGAGCTCAACCACTGCATTGAAGGCAGCAGCGGAAGACAGGAGGGCTCATCGACCCTCATAAAGGAGAAGGAGCAACGAGGCTAAAGCATTGAAGGCGAAGGACAGAAATAAGAAGCGGTGCATAGTACCCATGATCAGTGCCGGGAAGCATGGAAGACCGCAGAGAGTTGTGGTGTGACAGAAAGCGGCTACCTCAAGTACAGAAAGGGCCGACTGTCACTAGTTAGGTTTTGGGTTACTGTTGGGATAGGCCCACAGTGTTGTAATGGCAAGACCTTCGGGCTGCCTATAAAAGGACATATTTTGTATTGTAAAAGGGTTGGTTGGTTGGTTAGTTGGTCGGGTTATTGATGATTTTTGGGCACTTAGACTGTTAGCTAGTTGCTCTATAGATTATTAGACTGTTGTAAAGTCCAGCTCTGGTTCTGTTATTAGCAGTAGCAATCTTACTGTAACCAATAGTTGGCTTATAGAATGTGCGTAGGACGATCCACAGGGATCGACAAAGAGGGAAGAGTGTATTGTAAGAGAGCAATATAGAAGAGAAAAGAGATCTAAGAGAGAAGATCTTAAGCTGCATATGCGGTGCAGCAGAACTGTGTTTTACCTTCCCTTGAGCTATAATAGAAAACACAGTTCTGTGGACGTAACTTCCACTCTAGAGGTGAACCATGTTAAAATCAGTGTTATGCGATTGGTTTATGTGTTATGTTTACTTATGCATTTCTCAGTCAGTTTATGGACTTTGTTTACAGTTTAATGAATGAATGTGTTAATCAGCTCACAGTGATATAGAAGGGTAAATATAGGTTAATGCCTTTGGAACGCTGTTTATGGTTCATTTATGTTTGTGTAAAATAGTCTCTATAGCAGTATCGAATAGCCTTGTATGTTAAGCCTTGCATGCCGACACGAGCAACGCTAAGTGCGCTAAACCGCGGAGGTAGAATATCACAGAGAGGTGATACCGCACCAGCAGAGGAGCTGTGGTGCGCGATACCGCAGGTGAAGGACTTAGTGTTGGGCAGGAACTGCGTGTCGCACCGTGCATGGCGATGCGATAAGGTTGGAGATATCGCGGGTCGGAGACAGTGCGCGCCACAGGAAAGGACCGCGCGGCGGTATAAAGGAATATCTTGCGGCTAGAAGAGCTGCGAGGAAAGGAAATCGCGCGACGCGAGCAGGAGATCATGCGACGTGCAGACACAGAGAGGGATCTTGCAGCTGGGAGAGCTGCGAGCCATCGGTAGGATTGCATCAGAACTTGGTCCAAGACGCTTGAGTCCTTGGCCAACCCATTAGAGTCACTTCGAGTGAGACTTCAGGCCGCTTCGCAGTCTGTCGCCGAAAGGGCCAGTGATCTAGGGGTGTTGTTGGTTGATCATAGTAAACCCAGGTCTGCCCATAGCGACCAACAGTTTTTAAATGTGATCATTTTTCCTTCACCTGGGAGGAAAGGCCCTTGCTTGGTTTGTGGGCCTAGATAAAGGAATGATATCATCATTTGCAGAATTGGTGGAAACATTCTGTAACCACTGGGATTGAGGCCAGCGCCATGAATTGATATCTGATGTCAAGCATGTGAAGGAATTGTTCAATAAGGAATCCTAAAACAAAGATCAGGTTGAAGCAGCCATTGTTCAAGGTCTACCTGATGATATATTGAGCACGGCAGATGAAGCTTCCCAAGCAGATGAATATGATTATGGTTCCATATTTGAAGATCCGAAAGTCCTAGTTGAAGAAGTGGAAGATATAATGATTTTTCCCTTACAACATATAGAAACTCCTTGTGACATACTAGATCTTTGGGAACATAATGACAGGGATTATGAGGACGATGATTATTAGACATTTATGGGTCCACCTTTTTATGATTCCTTGATATCGAGTAACATAATTTCCATATGTTGCAGTAAGGAAGAACACCTTGATGAGGTTACCCAGGTTGAGCCAGAACTTAACACTATTTGGGATGAGGAGATATCTGCCACCTCCTATAGGGATGTTGAACACATAACTTATGAAGACCCGTTTGAGGCTAAAAACGAAGAATGGCTCAACCCTTTTGCCACCATAATTGAAGATGAAAATTTTCCAGACTTTGCAGATAGTTTTCATATGCATATGGCCCATTATGATGAAAAGTTCCAAGATTTGGGACCCCGTATCTCTGGTGATTCTTCCATGATCTCTTTGACATACTCATCCTGTGGAAGGGAGGCATGTCGCATAGAGGATTCATTTTCAGATATGCAATGTATGATGAGCCTCGGTTATCACTCTCAAATGTTCCCCTTAATAACCATGGAAGAAGTTGTTCAACCCGATCTACCCTACTTTGGAAATGTAATACCCCGGTTTTGACCCTTGGTATTGAAATTGTACATGATGTATGTATTATATTTGAATCATGGCAAGGAGCTCAAGGCAAAGGACTTGCCATCGATTGGGTGTTTTTTGTACAAGTGATCAAGGTCGATGCCTATGGTTGTGGTGTTGAGTCAGACACTGCATATTTTGATGTATCATGTAACTATGGAATTAATAAAATAGCATAGCTAGCTATGGGACTACAGTGTGAAAGAGATGGGGGCATGATTCCACAAGGGATAGGGTGGGGAATTAGTCAAACCCATGACCCTTAGGGTGAGACCAGATGTCAATGGGAGAACCCTTAATCCCTCAGACACATTTTTTTCCTCTGTATTCAATCTTTAATTTGTTTCAGAAGTTGGTTGAGGAATTTAATGCCTTGGGAAGAGTAAGGCATGGCAGTATGATTGCTTGTCTAAGAAATCCTACAAGTCTATAGTCTGGGAAGCCACGTTCTTTCTTTTGCAACAAGTAAGCACGTGATGCGTGTCATTTTGTTCTTTCCCTCAGTCGTGAAATGTTTTTGTTGTTGTTCCTCAGTGTCAAAGGACACCATGGGGATCATATACCATTCGATCATTTCGATTAGGGGGTTCATACGCATTGTTAGTGGTTCACTACCCTGAGTTGTGAAAGAAAGGTTGAACTTTCTTTTTGCTAAGTAAATGGGCGGTGGAGATCTCTCGATTTTATGATAATGTGATCCTCCATAGTTTCCCCAGTGATATTTTTCAATGGTTCATTATTTAGAATAGTGGTGTTACTCTCCTAAGTGGTGGAATGTGTTTTGTCGGTGGTCTCCTCTTTTACAAAGTGAGTGGAGCTTATTTTGGTTGTGTTTACATTGTGGACTATTGTGATTTGCATCTCTGATTTGGTATAAAAGACTTAGGAGTGGAAGAGGCCCATAATTGGTTGATAAACCTAGTGAAGAGAGAAACGTCACAAACATACCAAGAGGGGTTGGTGGATCCTTTCTGCACACCCGAAAGAGCACTAGAAGGGAAGGTATGGCCTAAGAGAACTATCTAGCAATGAAGGGAATACTTCCTTCTGTTGAGTGTGTAGGTATTGTGGGATTCCAAATTGGATAGATCTGGTGTAGGTGTCCATAACTCTATGGTTGAGCTCACTATCTCAACAATTATAGCTTTACATTTCCTTAGCAGTCTAAGAAACCCAATTGTTTGTTGGTTTGACTGATTCATGGTGAGCCTTTGACCACGTGTGAGTCATTGCCTTGAAAACCAATCAAACCCAATTGTATATGGGATTGGCTGGGAAACCTGTGAAACATAAATGGATATTGGCTTGGTTGGGCCTTATTGTGCATCTTGTGCATGTTTGTAATCCTTGGCTGGATAGTCTGAGAAACACAACTATAAGTTTGTTTGATTATGTTTTGATGTGTGTTGGCTATGTGTGGGCTTGTTGTTCCCTAGTTCCTTGTGGAAATCATGCCCAGCTCAAGGGTGGTAGTTTGTTGAGAAATTAATGAACACATTGTCTTATGATTGCAAAAACATAGCTAGTTGTGAGACAACTTCATCTCCAAGATAAGTATTCTATGTTATTCTATTTATGCAATGTAGTTGCTTATGAATGAATGACTGAATGAATGAATATGATGAATGCTTGCAATATTTCAGTAGAATTTATGTTGATGAATGTTCCTGCATTTGTATCTATATTTTCTTTGTATGTTTCAATGCATTTCTTCTTTTGTTCATGGAAGCTAGAAGCCTCATTACAAGGACAAAAATGCAGCTAAGGTAAGAAATGTTGTGTTTCCGAACCCACAGATCTGCGTGCGGGACAGAGAGGGAGGAAGTGGAAAAGTGTAGAAAAGTTCCAAGGAATAAGTTAACTTGATGATTTTCAAAGTCTAAGGTCAGAAAGAGGAAGTCGGAAGTGTATGAAAAGGATAACATCGAAATTTGTTTCCTTGATTTTTGAGTTCCTCAGCAGAAGCAAGAAGTGCGGAAGTAGAAAGGAGGAAGGAAAAAGAGCCGTTAAATATTTCCGTCGAACTTTATTTTTCCGACTTCTGATTTTCGAGGTCAGAAAGGCGGAAAGTGGAAGTGCGAAAGGAAGAAGACGGAACCGTGGTTAAAGGACTTTGTCGAGCACTATGTTTTTTACTTCCGATTTCCTAGGTCAGAAAGGAGGAAAGAGAAAGTGAGAAAGGCAGAAGGCAAATGGTGGAAGAGTTGTTAAGTGTTCTCGTCGCACATTAAGTTTTAATTCCCGATTTTCGAGGTAGGAAGGGTGGAAAGAAGAAGTGTAGAGGGAGGAAGGCGGAAGAGTGGTTAAATTTTTTTGTCCCATAATATGTTTTTGATTCCTAATTTCCAAGATCGAAAGGGAGGAAAGAGGAAATGCGGAAGGCAGAAGAGTGGTTAAATGTTCCCATCGCACATTATGTTTTCGATTCCTGATTTTTGAGGTCGGAAGGGCGGAAAGAGGAAGTACAAAAGGTGAAAGAGTGGTTAAATGTTTCGGTCACACATTATGTTTCTGATTTTCGAATTCTGAGGTCGAAAGGGAGGAAAGAGAAAATGCGGAACACGGAGTGCGGAA
This sequence comes from Pseudotsuga menziesii, assembly GCA_001517045.1. Taxonomy (NCBI): domain Eukaryota; kingdom Viridiplantae; phylum Streptophyta; class Pinopsida; order Pinales; family Pinaceae; genus Pseudotsuga; species Pseudotsuga menziesii. Next base: position 108,374 of record LPNX010138940.1, on the reverse strand, counting down.
AGGATAGATTCAGTGCGAAAAAGGTTTTTTTGGTCGCAGAAAGGATCTGTCAAGGATGAAACAACTATTACAGTGGTTTCTTAGCCCCGGATTGAATGTTAAAGAGGATGTTAACACCCATACCCTGTGTTTCAAAAGGAGAACAAAGGTTATTGAATATTTTTTTTTAATTTATCCGCATTATGGAGTATGGGGACGTTACAGATTGGTATCAAAGATAATAGTTACTCCATCGGGCTTGGATGGGCCAAGAGAATAACTTTCAGACCTATTGGTTGAAACATTTCAGCTCATCATGTATTTAAATTCTAAAATTTTTATGCAGCAAAAAATGATGTTTATTAATACATTTTTACAGATTCATAGTGCCAACTGGATGAGTTGGTTTTTGGCTTAGCCATGAGAACCTATGACATGAATGACGCACATAATCCCCATGAGCATGAGGGAAGATGTTATGGGAGAAAACGTCTAAGTTGGAAATGCTGAGACAAAGTATAATGGAAGGAGATATCAAGATACTCCCCCATATTTTGCAGCCACCATGAAAATCCTAAGGGTAGTGATGCAAAGCTATAGAGAACATAATGAGAGAATGATTAAAGCTTAGGAAGAAAAGAATCAACTGAATGCAACCATGCTGCAGAGTTTGACAGATATCCAAAGGAAGATGAACTCTGAGTATTGGGAAATAAATCTGGAAGGAAGTAGGAGCGGTTCTAGAAGAAGAAAAAGGTCTTTTAGTGGATCATATCACTCTGAAGGATCCACTAGGGGTTCAAGTTCTTCTCATAGGAATAAGAAAAAGAGGCGCTACTAGAACTCACGTTATGAGTTTAAGAAGGGAATACCTTCTACCTTTAACGGTGACGTAAAGAACGGTGAAGAATTTGAAGCTTGGCTTCTTGGGATGAGAAAATATTTCCAAGCCCAAGACTACTCTAGAAATATGAAGGCTAGGGTAGCCATATTCAATTTGACTGGAAGAGCATCCATATGGTGGCAGAACTTCAGGTAAGTGAAGATGATTAGGGAAATGAAGATTGCATGGAAGCAGTTCCAGAATTTTTTCATGCAGAATTACCTCTCTGATAGGTACTATGATGTTACAATTAAATAATTCCATGAGCTAAGATTGGGGTATCTGACAATGGAAAACAAGGTTGATTCCTATGGTTATGGTGTTGAGTCAGACACTCTATATTTTTATGTATCATGTAGCTATACAATTAATATAATACCATAGCTATCTATGGGACCATGACGTGAAAGAGATGGGGTCATGATTCCACAAGGGATAGGGTTTGGAGTTAGTCAAACCCCTGAACCTTAGGGTGATGCTAGATGTCAATGGAAGAACCCTTGAACCCTCAGCTACCTTTTTTTCCTTTGTCCTAAATCATCAATTTCTTCTAGAAGTTTGTTGAGGTGGTTAATTCCTTGGGTAGAGCAATGCATGGGAGTCTGATTGCTTATCTGAGAAAGCCTGCAAGTCTACAGTCTCAGAAGACACATTCTTGCATCTGTAGCAAGTAAGCACGTGATGCATGCTAGTTCATCCTTTCCCTCAGTCACAAAATGGATTTGTTGTTGTTCCTCGTTGTGGGAGGACACCATGGGGATCCTACACCATTCGATCATTTCAATCAGGGGGTTCATGCGCATTATTGGTGGTTCACTACCATGATTTGTAGAAGAATGGTTCACCTGTGCTTTTGTTGAGTAAATGGGTAGTGGAGATCTCTCGATTTTATGAGAGTATGGTCCTCCATAGTTTCCCCAATGCTATTGTTCAGTGGTTCATTGTTTAGAATGGTAGTCTTACTCTCTTGAGTGGAAAAAGGTGTTTTCATGGTGGTCTCCTCTTTTATAGAGTGAGTGGAGGGTGGTTTGGTTGTGTTTACATTATGGACTACTGTGATGTGCATCCCTATTTTTATATGAAATAATTAGGAGTGGAAGAGGCTCATAATTGGATGATAAACCTAGTGAAAAGAGGAACCTCACAACAATATCGAGAGGGGCTAGCAAATCCTTTCTACGCACCCAGGAGAGAACTATAAGCAAAGGTATGGCATGAGGGAACTATGTAGCAGTGAAGGGAATACTTCCTTGTGTTGTGTGTGTAGCTATTGTGGGATGCAAAGATGGATAGATTTGGTGTAGGTGTCCATAGCTCTATGGTTGAGCTCACTAGCTCAACAATTCTACCTTTCCATTTCCTTAGCAACCTAAGAAACCTAACTGTTGGTTGGTTTGGCTGAGTCATGATGAGCCTTTGACCATGTGTGAGGTATTTCCTTGATAGCCTGTGAAACCCAATTGTATATTGGCTTGGATGGGAGTCCTATGAAACCCAATTAGATATTGGCTTGGTTGTGTCTTGTTGTGCATGTTGGCCATGTGTGCAATCCTTGGATGGATAGTCTGAGAAACCAAACTGTAGGTTGGCCTGAATTTGTTTTGATGTGTGTTGGCTATGTGTGATCCTATTATTCCCTAGCTCCTTGTGGAAATGATGCCTAGCTTGGGGGTGGAAGTGTGTTGAGAGATTAATTAACACACTCGCCTATGGTTGGGTGAAATGTTGTAGAGACATAACTAGTTGTGGGATAGCTTCATCTCCAAGATAAGTATTCTATGATATTTTGTTTATTCAATGTAGTTTCTTATGAATGAATGACTGACTGAATGAATGAATATTATGAATGATTGCAATGTTTCAGTACAATTTATTGTTGGTGAATGTTCTTGCATTTGTAACTATATTCGTCTTGTATGATTCAGTGCATTTATTCTTTTGGTCATGGAGGCTAGAATCCTGGTTACAGGGCAAAAAATGCAGCTAAGCTAAGAAATGTTGTTTTTATGCACCCCGGGATCCACCTTCATAAGGCGGAGGGAGGAAGCGGAAAAGTGAAGAAAAGTTCTAACAAAAAGTTAACTGTCTGATTTCCGAAGTCCGATGTAACATGCCCGACCCTTCGTCCGACGAAGAGGACATTACCGATGCTTCTATCTATCCGAGCAACTAGCCCCATGAACATACACATGATAAAAATTGAAATGTTTGAACTAAAACATGCATAGATGCATAATTATTTATCATACAATGGAAGAAAACTACATTCCATTCAAGCATTTAGCATGTTCATCATTTTCATTAAACAACAAATACAATTGCAGAGATGAACTAGACAAGAATACTTATCTTGTGAAGAAGCTCGTCCCGCAACCAGCTATGTCACTACAACGATCCACCCAACCATAGGCCAGTGTGCAAAACTGGAATGACACAGCAAAACAACCAGCCCTGGGATTTGAAGGAGGAACACCACTCCATAGAGAAAAACTGGAATGACAAGAATGGTTAACGAACAGCCCGGACTGGGAAATCGACTCCCAAGTCGTTTATGGCCCTATCATGGTGAAAACGACCCAACACGACCTACAACAACCCAAATTCATGGGGAAAATATAGCCACTAATCCTCAGCTGCGTGAGCAGAGAACACATCACCTGTGTGGAGGTGGATTACATCCATACAGACCACAACATCAAGGAAATTGCACATATCAAAATCGGGAGAGGAAGACTGAACCAATTGTGGTATGCCTACGTGAGGACTCAGTGACCGCATGAGGATGGGAAGTTTCTCTTTTCTCGCATGAGGAAAAACCCCAAAGCCTACACGCGAGAAGAGAACAATAGTCTGTGCGTGAGGATTGGAAAAAAATGGGATCATCCTCTTCTCTTCCTATCCACGTGAGGGTGAACATGCTCCCTAGTGGAGTGTGCCTGTGGGCAAGGACTGATAGTCCTGCAACACACCACTGCCCATAAAAAAACATTTTCCTAGGGAAATAACTGCCCCCAACTAACTCCATGGGATTTAATTTGGTAGTTGAGACAAGAATAAGACAAAAAGGTTGTTGAATGAGACAAGGGATAAAGTGTGAGTAAGAAAAAAGATAGGTGACAACTAAATGGGTTTATCAATTGACACTTAGTTGTTCCCTAATGGATCCCATGGGTGAGACACCCCTCGCACCCCACATCCTTAGGAAAATCATGCCCTTTTCATTATGGTTGCATTGATGGTTGTGATTATTTTAATTAAAATGCATATTTACATGACGCCAAAATTATAATGTGTCGGCTAGCACGAATATACCATCGGCAACGATTTTTAATCATTGGAACATAAAACATTAAATCGATGGTGGGTCTTTTTCCTTTATCTCCACACCATGATTAATTAAAATATATACATCATATACATTTAATGCAAACGGGGTCAAACCGAGGTGTTACATCCGAGGTCGGAAAGTAGAAGTTGGAAGTGCAAAGAAAAATGTCAGCTGGAAAACCATAAGAGAAAAATGTCTTTAAGTAGTAGATAACTAGTTTTAAAGAAGCCAACAAAAGTGATAAGATTGTTCTTCTTTCTTTGTTCTTTAAAATAAGAATGCTAAAAAAATGAAAGAAAAGGAAGTCCAAAAAATCTTGAAACTTTTTCATTTAAAAGTAGCATATGTATATTCAAATTTATGAGGCAAAGAAATACATTGACGCCAATTCAAAGATGCAATGGCCCCTTGCCATAGAATTCTAAGTGGCTACTTGAAATATCATTGGCTTCTTCAAATCTCTCTGTATGTTTGGAGATGTGCAACTGCATAGCATGTAGAAACAATGGTTAGAAAATTTCTAACGAAACCAATGTGAAATACAATTGGAAATTTTACATGGTAGAAAGTAATGAAACCAATGTGAAATGCAATTGGAAATTTGACATGGAAGAAAGTATTTGCATTGCCACTGTAATTTGTAGAGGAAATATTTTTATTTGCATTTTAACCATCACTATCAATAGAAAGATCACATCACTGGCCAAGAGAATAAATGTCCATATTGACAACATCAAATTAATTAGACCAGACCTCAGAGGATAATAAAGGGGACTATAGGTTTTCCAGTTCCCACATGCCCAATAAGGTAAGGTAATGTATCTGTTAGGTGAGGTGAGTTAGGCTAATATTTAGCCATTAGAAATGAGGTGGTTGTAAATGCTACTAATCTATGTTAAGCTCAATAGAAATGCCAAGTGGTTTCTATGCACTTAATTCCAAGCCCTATATAGACCAAGTATTTGGAACTGGAATCCCAAGCAAGGCCCTGGCATCAGTTCTCTTTTCGGTTAGATTCTGGCACCCCTTATTGCTTCATTATTCTTACTTTGATATATACTTTCTTCTCCCTCTTCACTATTCATATTATCCATATCTCTAAATCCTCTTAGATTGAGAGTTTGAGTTTGAGTTTTTATTCCATGGGTGGGTTATTGGCTCGTGTTTATTCCTTCCCTTGTCCTTGGTATCACTCTTATTCAACGTATGTATACCCCTTGTTATATGGACGGTTTCCTTGTATTCTGTTTTATCAGTTGGTTTCAGTCAATTGTTGATTTGTAATAGCAATCCAACCCTTCAGCTCTATACCCAGCAGTACCACGAGAAGATCTGTATTGATCAAAGGCTAGAGCAGCAAAAGCATAAGTAGCATAAACTGACCCAGTTGTTGATCGATACCCATATTCACCGATGGAAAAGAAAGCGAGGACATATATAGCTGTTTAAGTTGCATAACTACCTTAAGATCCAACAGCTAAAGAAGCAAAGGTCAAGATGGCACTCACGATTTCATTCATTGATCCAATCTGACTAACAAATTACTTACTTCAGGTGATTCATTGATCCAATCTGAATAACGAATTACTTACTTCAGCTGACAGACTAACACCGGATGCACTAGTAATTTGTGATAGATAATCTCTTCCACTTCTACACTTTGCAACTTTTCGTCTATAACAAGTGCCTTCCTCTCGTTTGCTCTATTTACTCTATTTGTTTATGGCTCTTGGGCGTAGTTCTATCCTCTTGGGTCTCCTCTTATTATTAATATTCATCTGTCTATATGTTTGTCTATCTATCTAACTATCAGGCTGCCTTATTTTTAGTTCCATAGGCTCCAAGGGATCTAGGTGTGTTCCGATGGATACGTGTTCTTTGTCTGATGGGTATGTGTTCTTCATTCGATGGTTCTAGGTGCCTTGTTTTTTGTTCGATAGGCTCCGAGGGGTCTAGGTGTGTTCCGATGGATACGTGTTCGTCTGATGGGTATGTGTGCTTCATTCGATGGTTCTAGGTGCCTAGAGGTCCGAGAGGGGTGCGCTTGCATCGATCCGATGTGCTTTGCTCTGATGAGTGATTGTTCCGATGGGGAGCTTACGGAATCATAGCAACCAACCCAGTGGCTTTTTTTGGCTAGTGATTGTCACCTAGACTCTTCCTTCCTCAATCCTAAGTAAAAGAGAAAAAGAAAGAAGCTACTAAATTACCCCCACCATTCACTAACAGTTCACCGTTCTAATATTTGTGCCAGGTAGTTTCACCAGCCTACAAACCAGCCAACCCCGTGCAGGAAACAAATCCTAACCCGGATTTATTTGTCCAATCTAAATTATTGACGCTAGACATTGATATCTTGATGCGCTTTGATCTGAAACATGAGGTGAGATCTTGAGGCATGAGATCTTGGGGCACTTTACTATAAGAACCTCATTATTATCGTTATACAAAGGCGTCTTCTATTCCTGCAAAGGGCTGATCTTGTTCATACACTCACTATGGCCTTATCTCACTATCTACTGACCTTTGTACGCTTTCTATGGTCTTATCTCGTAGCACGCCTACTATAGCACGCCTAGTAAAAATACTTCTACAACATTGCCGGGAAGGTGTAATTTTCCTCTTGTCAAGATACCCGAAACCATATTTATATTTTGGAATATGCTTTAAATTTGTATATTAACTACGGTTATGGAAGGAGATTACTTCTATATGGATGGAAGTAAGGCTCAGCCGTACCTCCATTCTCTTTACTTGCCTTACTCTATTCCTTAGTCGCCTATAACTTGTATATTGACCTGGACTGCTTTCAACCATCTAAGCTAGTAAGTCTGGTGGCCTTCCTCGCTAGCTAGGTCTTGGTCCGGTCGGTGTGTTCTTGTATCCCCATCTAGGAGATATCCAAAAACCCTATTCGACTTCTTTTCAAATAGATATTTACTACAAGTAATGAACATTAACACGGACTACCATTATGTATTAAAGGATATATTAGCGGTAAGAACATTAACACGGACTACGATTATGTATTAAAGGATGTATTAGCGGTAAGTGCATCCACTGGTAAGGGCTTGCATCCATTTGTGTGCAAGTCGGCAAGAGCAAGCAAGGCATATTGACATTCAGAGAAAAGCTTATTCACAATCTTTATTATATATATATTTATGATAGTGTAATGCCTATATTTACCTTACCGAACGGTTCTCTATCGAGCAGCACTATCACTTCCATATGAAGAATGATGCGAAGACAGTAATGTTCAAGCTTAGAAATTTAGGAAATATATATACCCACATTCAAGCTCAGAAATCTTTGAGTTGATTTGATACTAAAATCAACTATGACAAGTCAGTTCCGAGGTTTACAAAATTTACCTATTTACGGCGAAACGCCAGCGTTGTATTCAATTTCTTCTTCATACCAAAAGCAACCGCTCTGAGCACGGTTTCGAATCCCTTGCACTCCATTGGAAACAACTACCAGTAATACCATTTTTGTTTCCATTAACATATGCATCGCTATAAGTGACTTTCTATATTGCATAGAGGAAAGGAAAAAAAAGAAAGCCACCTTAGTTGGTGCTTCCATGGCCTTATCCACGTGGAGTGTTGCATGCACATCGGCTAGACAGAGCTACAAAATATTTGGTAGAGTAATGGATTGCATGCATGTCCACTGTATGTATCAAACAATTGTAAAGCTTCCCCAAAGTGAACAGTATTGTCATAGATGGCACAAATGTCAAAACTAGAATACAGAATAATTATTATCACAATGCTTGCTTACATCACCTACAAAAAAATAAATAATCTATCTATGGCAATCATATATATTCCCTGTCGAGGACATAATAACAACTCCTTCTTATTAGCCTTTTCAAACTCAATTAGGCAGTAGTCAATAACATATTGAAAGAGATATCTTTGGTGTCTTACAGGTGTCTTGGTGTCTTGGGCTCTCCTCTTTTGAGATTCCAAAGAAGTTGGTGACTAGTGACTAAAGTGACAGTGGTCATTCCTCGTCCATCTGCTCCATCTGCTCACTGGTGGCTTCCGCTGCCATTTCAACCTGTAACAGGTTTTGTTCTATCGATTCCATCAATTAAGGAGAACATCCTGGTTGCTAAATATACTCTATTTTGGACATGTTCATAATCTTATCCCTAAGGAATTTTCTCTAAAACACCAAGCTTACCCAATAGAAGCTGAACAAAGGCCAACCATTTACTATGAAAATACCTTTCTTCATAACCTATATATATTCACATAATTGTTTATCATTTCATTTAATAATATTATATTGTTTTATGAGTTTCTCGGTAACTTTAATCTTTACCTAAAATGGCATGATTTTTTTATGGGTAACTTTATTTTTTACCTAAAATTTAATTGTTTCACAACATGCATGATTTTTTTCATGGGTACAGATGATGCGTATATTCATGAACATTACTTGATTGCGTAAACTCTACCATTTCAAAAGACTTACTTATGCTCTAATAGTACGAGGAAGGCTTCAAATGAACAAACACTAACAATACCCTTTAGGTTTGTCTACATCCTGGTCACAAGACGATGCAAGCACCTTTTAGAGAGAAGATTGAGTGGTGTATGATGTAATCTTGGCCTGCATAGATCTGCTTCAGAGCATCTTATATTGAGTTAGTGTTGAATGCTTACTTTACTAAGTTGGTTGAATCTTGAATTTACATATTATGTTATTATTTAGGAAGCAAATATGGCTAAATACAAAAACTCAGTTATTCTTAATATATTCAAGTGTTGTTCTATCTTTGAACATAGTTTTGTTTATAGTCGCTAAAAAAAGATTTTTAACCAACCAAAAAACCAGCACTAAAGGCATAGTACTAGTATGCAGCTCTTCGTGTTTAGAAAACAACGCCCAGCATGATCCATCAAATCGTCACGGGTTCTAATCTCAATAGTCCGTAATAAACCACAAGAATGATAAAACAACGCTCATGATACCAACAAATTTAAGCTTTTAAAAAGCATGCACATAAAAATAATCCTAGCCCAGTCGGTCAGGCTCTTCAGATAGGCCTGTCTGGATCGTTGAATGAAAACATAAATAAAGAAAATGAATCCCAACCTAAATTCATCTAACAGGATTTCCATACCCAACAATGATATATATATATATCCTAATAAGGCGGGCGAGCGCTGGCAGCCCAAGCGGGGACAGGAGCCGGAAGCTGGCTGTTGATGGGATTGCTGTAGATTGCCATTACACCGCCAGAATCATTTGCTGGCGCGTTTCCGTGCCCTGTTGACGCTGCCATAGCTCCCTGATTGTCGTGTAATTGGGCGTTCTCTGCGTTTTCTTCGTCTACTACTGCGGGCAGGTGGTGATACTGGTGATTCGTAAACGAAGTCGCAATGATCCTAACTGGTCCGGCCGCGATGAACTCGCCCATGACGCTACCTCCGAAAATCTGTCCTTGCGACCCGACCAAGCTTATTGTCAGACCCCCGGTCCAGGAAGACGAAGACGAATAAGAAGAGGGAACTGGAAGATATATGCCCGAGATCGACAATAACTGGCCACGGCACTTAATGAATCCCGGGGCAGTGGCTCGTTGCAGGATCACGCTGGCGACCATGCCGGTGCCGCTCATAACCCAGAGCCCCATCTGAGTCTGCTGCACAAAGTGCAAAACGCTTTCCCCAATATCCCAACCCGCGGCCACCTCCAGAATGCGAGGTGTCATGGCATTTTCGTTGTCCCGGGTTATGGGAGGCTTCGGCTTATTCTTCGACCCAAGCGGACGACCCCTCGGTTTCCTCCCGGAGCCTCCCTCAGCAGCACCACCACCACCACCACCGGAGGACGGCTGTATATTGATCTGCGTTTCTGATCTCCCTCTACCGGCGGCTCCTCCTCCTCCTAAATCACTACTTCGGCCTTCGTCTTCTTCAGAAATCTGGCAGAAAGTGAAAGTGCAGTACATGAGAGGAAATGGAATTCAGCCATCACCATAATTATAAAATTATATAAATAGAAACAAAACAAAGATTAAAATGGTATTTTGTACCTCAAAATAACGGGCTGAGCCATCCATGTCGCCGTATCCTCTATTCATCATTGCTGCAGCAGCAAAGTGCTTTAAACAATATAATACTCGCCACAGAACCAGTCGAGCAAACTGCGTTAAACAATATAAAACTCCCAGAGAACCAGTCCACGAATCCAACAATTGTCTATTATATATATACTACTTGGACTTGGACTGGGTCGGCTCCACAACCCTTTCATTAATGAGAACAAGACCACCACTCACTCATCGATATCCCTCCGCTCC
>LPNX010138940.1:75527-96567 GCA_001517045.1 Pseudotsuga menziesii | reverse complement strand
ACTTTTAAGGCAATGTTCAGTGGTCAAAATTCTCATAAATGAGTTAGGAGTTTTACTTCCACCAAAAACGTTACTTGATTTGGACTAAAATGTCTACCATCAAGAGAGTTTTGGAAAGAGGGAGGGAGGGAGTCCATTAATTGTGATGTGAATATGCTTGTTAATAGAAATCCCCATAAAAATAGGAGAGATAGAATTAATTGATTCCAATCCAATGATATTTGTTGCTAAGCCTTATCTACTCTTAATAAATCTCAAAATTATTTCTAATACAAAAATACCTCTAACATATATAAACTTACTATTTTTTGTAGTAATTGACATTCACTTATACCTTACTTTTACATCGAAGGCGTTAAACAATGGAGTCAGTAGTCTCAAGATTCATCGTCGCTCCATGAAATTGCATCTGGACACGTGTCTTGGTGATTGGCGAATGGTGGTTGAACAAGTCTTTCACAGGTTGGGTTTGCTGCTTGAGAGTCTATCCTACGCATGTTCAAGCTGTTGGAAAGGTGTATTGCGTGTTTTGACAGGGGTTCTTCTAACTCTGTTTCGATTCCTGCTTATTACCTTTGTTTGCTTCTTGAGGGTTCGTCATATGCATGTTCAAGCAGTTGGACACGTGTCTCACATGGTTTGATAGGGGTTGTTGTTACCTATGTGTAATGTCCCCGACCCTCCGATCGGCAAAGAGGATGCTACCGACATACCATCTAGACGGGAAACTAGCCCCATGGACATAAGAATAAAAAAATGAAATGCTTTCAACTAAAACATGCATACATTATTATCATACAGCGGAAGCAAAACCATGTAACATTCAAGCATTCTGCATGTTCATTGTAATTCATTAAACATCAAATACAATTACAGAGATGAAATAGACAATAATATTTATCTTATGAAGAAGAACGCCACACAACCAGCTATGTTGCTGCAACGTTCCACCCAACCATAGGCCAGTGTGATCCTTAATCTCTTAGCAACACTGCCAGCCCTGAGTTGGCCATGATTCCCACAAGGAAGAAGGAAACTAAGCAGGCTCACACATAGCCAAAGATATGTCAAGACTCAATCAAGACAACACAGTTGGGTTTATTAGACCAAGAGTACACAACAACACATAACCAAGCCAACAAGTTGGGTTTATCAGGTTATTAAGAGATGGAAGCATTGTCTGCTAAGCTAGTGGGCTCACTAAAGAGCTAAGGATGCCTACACCAGAACTAGCTTGACTCCTAAGACATCCACACACACCCAACATAAGGAATCATTCCTTTCTCTGTTGCATAATCCCTCAGGATATGACTTCCCTTCCAGTGTTATTCAGGGGGTGTAGAGAAGAGAGCCAACCCTCTAACTCTGTATGTGAGGCTTTTATAAAACACTAGGTTTGTCAAGCAAACTCCCTTCCACTCCTACAAAGTCCAAAGAACAATCCACTATGCACACACAACAAAACAACCAGCCTGGCGTTTGAAGGAGGAACACCACTCCACAGAGAAAAAATGGAATGGTAATTTGGGTAATACACTAATCGACTAAGCAATTCGACTCCAGAGTCGTTCTTGACACTATCGTGGCCAAAAAGACACAATAACAACCTACAACAAACCAAATCGTGGGGAAACCAACAATGATATCTCAGCTACATGAGGAAATGAATGCAACCTGCGTGAAGGTGAATTCACATGCCCAGACCCACAATGTGAAGGAAGTTGCACTCACCAAAATCGGGAGAGGAAGACTGAACCAGTTGTGGTATGCATGCATGAGGACTAAGTGATTGCATGAGGGAAAACCTCAAACCTGTGCGTGAGGAGAAAATGTCTAGGAGCCCAAATCATGAATGAGAACCCACCACAGCAAATTGTGAAGGTAAGGCTACTTTGCGAGTTCTCTGCATGAGTGAAAAACAAGGAATGGGGGTCATGGTCCCTTCTCTTGCCCACGCGAGGGTGAATGAGATCCTTGGTGGAGTGTGCATGTGGGAAAGGACCGACTGTCCTGCCACACACCACTACTCATGTCATAACTACCCCAAACTAACTCCATAGTATTTAATTTGGTAGTTGAGTGAGACAAGGAAAGGTGAGTAAGACAAAAGGTGGGTGACAACTAAATGGGTTTATCAATTGACACTTGGCTTTTCCCCAGTGGCCCCAAAGGTTAAATATTCCCCCCTCCTTATCCTTAGGAACATCATTCCCTTTTCATTATGGTTGCATTGACATAGCAGGTTGGGGTTTATTTTTAATTAAAATGCATATTTACATGATGCCAAATTATAATGTGCCGGCTAGCATGAATGTTCCATCGGCAACGATTTTAATCGCCGAAACATAAAATGTTAATTCGATGGTGGGGATTTTTCTTTTAGCTCAACACCACAATTAATTACTAGATATACATCATATACATTTAATGCAAACGGGGTCAAAACCAGGGTGGTACACTCTGTTTGTTGCTTGAGGATCTATCCTGCACGTGTTCCATCAGTTGGAAAGGTGTATTGCATGATTTGATAGGGGTTCTTTTAACTGGGTTTCGATGTCTTCTTATCACCTTTGTTTGTTTCTTGAGGGTTGGTCCTACGCATGTTTGGGTTGTTGGAAAGGTGTGTAGCATGTTTTGATAGGGGTTCTGTTAATTGGTTTTTGAAGCAGGATTATTTGTAAGCTCTGTTTGCTGCTTGAGGGTTTGTCCTATGCATGTTTGGGAAGTTGGATAGGTTTCTCAAGTGTTTCGACAGTTTTTCTATTAACTGGATCTTGATGTAGCCACATTTGGTAAAATGAGTGTGTTTTTCCTGTTTGTAGCTTCACGGTACGCCCTTTGCATGGTCATACTAATAGCCTTCAGGATTCAGGATTGGAAGGAGGGGAAATGGATTTTGGATAGGTGCATTATGTGTTTTGATTGGTGTTTTGAGTGTGTCCCACAACGGTTGGTCCTACGCATAACTGGATTGATAGCCTTATCTCTTGAAATATTGTTTTCATGCACGTTTGGTGGTCAATTTCATTTTTTTAGCGCACATTTGGATTGACAGCCATATTTTTCCTGTCATTGTCATTCACTATAGTGTTCTTCCTTCATTAATTGCACAGATGGAATGTTTTTGTTTCTCTTCAAATCAGGCATACTAATTTGTTTGCAAATTGGGCATACCCATTGCGAAGGTTTCACACTGAGGGTTTTGCGAAGGTTTCACATCGAGGGATTTTCATCCAAGTTCCTTGTGTTTACACTCAGGCTTTGTGGGATTAATCAGGTCAATGAAGAACACACCATCGATGTCACTTCATCGACATTAATTCTCTCCCTCAATGCTCCATTAGTGCAAGAAGTTTGGTCGTTTTGTTTAGACATGGGCATCTTTCTTAATTGCAACATATCTTATGAGCTTATAGAAGATCTTGTCAAAATCTTCGCTTCACCAGGTTTGATGTTGCATTTCCTTTTCTTTGCAACATTTATACAAAGCCTCAGGTAACCAGTATTTTCTAATATTTGGCTACACCAAATGTTTTGCCACTTGGTCAAATTCGTAGTTATTACTTTACCCTAGTTAACTGTTTTCAACATTCCTTGTGTTAGCAAAAAAATTGCTTGTTATTTCTCTGGCTTTGAATTGAGTTTTTTATTTGCAATGGGAATTTTAATCCTGAATTTTTTAATCTTAGTATTTAATTATAAGTGCGCAACTGTGATTTATACAATCTCTCTAATTATTTTAAAACAAATATACGTTATCTTGCATACATTTGACAGTGGAATGATTGGTGGAGTGAATTACTATATGTTTACTCTCAAATTGAGGGTTTCATTTTGAAAACTATTTATAAATGTTCTTTTGGAATGCGAATGATTAGTTATGAAACGTGGTATTTAGTCTACCAGGGGAAACTCTAATTTTCTGGAATAGAGATTAATCCTATAGTTGGCTTAATCTCTTCAATTGTTGTTGCAATTTTCGTTGGATCTTTTAGAACTATCCATATAATGTTTATGCTTTTGGCTACTTGGAAGTAATTCCATAAACAAATATTGGGATATTGAATATTTCAAATACAATATCCTACTATCAAATCCTAAGCCAACAATACTTTTGGCTACTTGGAAGCAATTCCATACACAAATATTCAGTTGATTGAATGTACCTCCTATGCATTTTATTAGTGTGCCATGTCACTTTCTCATTTAAACAATTCTACCGTCTAAATATATATTTTCTCACTTAAGAGTTAGCTTGGGAAGATGCACATTTTTCCAATCTACTTTGACTACAAATATATCCTTCATAACTTCATTCCAAACATGTTATGTGTACTTACGACATATGGAACTAATTAATATTGTTAGGACATCCATGAATATCCATACTAGATCTCTATTCACCCCCCTACAACATAGGACAATTTGTACTCATCTTGCGTTGCCTTAAAATCATTCATCCCTTTCTTCAAGGTCTCCCTAAACATTTTTGCACTTAAAATTGTGTTCTACCACCTTGCAAGCATTGTTAATTTTCATTAGAAAACACCCGGTCTACAAAACTTGCTTCTACATCCAAACATCCTCCATCCATGCAACACATTTTCTCAATTATAGAATTGCATCAGTCATGCATCGCAACAAGTTGATAATAGATGGGGCTATCAAGCCATCTTTCTGCATTGCCTGATTGTGGAAACCTTTAAAAGTAAATTTCAACATGCTTCCCATGTTTTGACTAATTAAATTAGAAGCATATTTGTAAACATTATTATACTCAAAATTGTGTTCTATCGCCTTGTCGACAATGTTCATTTTCATTAGCAAACACTGGGTCTTCAAAAGTTACTTCTACATCCAAAACATGCTTCATCCATGCAACCCATTTTCTCATTCATAGAATTGCATTAGCTATGTATCATCTCAAGAATTTATATTTTCATAACTATTGAGCTATTAGTTAAGATCTACTTAACAATTGTTAAATCCAATTTATATATAATCAACTCTTTATTCGCATGCATTAAACTTTTATTATATATATTATCTAAAGATGATTCATTTTCGGTTGATCAACAACTTGCTAATCTTATCTTGCGACTAGATTCATTCAACATATATTGATCAAAGTACAAATCGTGTCATTTCACTATATCAACAAAGATTTTAAGGGTCATTTATATTTATAATGCTTATACAAAGTCATGATTTTGTTCTCTAAATCATCATCATTTCTTGCTCTGTATCATCATTTTCCTTGGTTATCAGGTCATAGAATGAATTGGGTAGTGTTTTGGAAGCGCATGTTAATGAATTTAGGGTCTGTACAGCAAAATAGCTTAACCGGGTATCCATTGATGATTACCCTTACCTTGATTATCAGCGTAGTATAGTCACGATGGCTCCTCTATGTAGGTTTAATATGATCAGTAGCAAATTGCTCGACATTGAACCGGAGGAGTCGCTATTAATTGACAAAATTGGATGGGGAGAATTCTTCAGAAACTTTGATGTGTATAATGTAGAGATAACTCACCAATTTTCCCTATCTCTTAAGGAGAATGTTGCATAGATTGGAAATTTACATTTGGTTATCTCCAAGGACTTCATAGCGAAATCAATGAAGTTGTCGCGAATGGGAGTGAAGTGGTTTAAATACGGGAAGATAAATAAGGCCAAATGGAAACAATTTTTATTCCCCTTACCTGTATATTTTGATGATGATTTTGGGTTCCTTGTGAAATACCTCAAGCCCAGGTGGCGACATCTACTTTAGTTGATCATCACGTATATAACCCATGACAAGCTATTCTCCTCTTTACATTATTATCATTTAAGGCTTTTAATGGCATTCAAAGGGTTTAAGTTGAGTTTACCATGCTTTCTCCTCAATAGCTTAGAAAAGATGTATTATGTTGTTCAGAACACCATAGCAAATCAAGGTTGAAGTTTATTTCAATTGTCTACGATTCATATGAGTTGGGACCAATTCTTGGATGAAAATGGATTTGGTCATACTGAATTTTGGCCTCCTTCTATATCTAAATCTCGGCAGAAGAGAAGGAAATTCTATGTTAGTGAAGCTTTTGTGTTAAGACATGGTGCAATCCCTAGAGAAACAAACGACAGTCAACCGGTCTTATCGAACGATTTAGGTGACAACGTGATAGAAGATAAACCCATGTCAATGGGTGGACGTTCTGTTAACTTGCAACTTATTCGAGTTGTTAAAATACCTACTCAAAAGCTCGAAAGGTTAGTCCTGTCCCAAAACATAGACTCTATCTTGTTTGAGAGACTTAAACCAAATCCAAGAAAGTCATACTTTGTTTGTGCTAGTCAATTTACTAGGAGCATGGCCACGATAGTAGCCCCTGCAACGATACAACAACTAGAAAACCCATTAGCTCAGATCATCAGTTTTGATGAGAATATGTTTCCAAATACTGAAATTGATCCTCATAATGAGTCTAATCAACATAGTTATGAAAAAAAACCTTGTGACTAATTATCCTAAAGAATTTACTAACGAGCTATCTCCATATAGAACTAAGACCATGCCATCGTCTACAAGAAATTCTTCACCTGCTAGGAGAGAGATGAGTCTTCGGAAAGCACCTAAGAATACTCTTAAGGGTAGAAGATATCTCGATTAGAAACCGATATCAAGGAATATCATTCAAACGCATTGGGTATGAAAGAGGAAATCAAAACCCTCAAGGGAGAATTGTTATTATGGGTAAACAAATGATCTGGAATTGAAATTAAAAAAGGATAAGTACAAGGTTGTTCTGAGAGATCCTTGGCTATATCTAATGAAAGGTTAATCAAACAGGCCTGAGCAACAAAAGTTTAAGATTGTGAAATTGCAAGCCAGGCTATCTGAAGCACGAAGGGCTACAAGTTGCAAATCACAATTTAAAACCTGTTTTGTTTCAGTTACAGGTAATATTCTTATGATTTAAAAAAAAGTAATAAGTAATTTGATTAACATACCCACATAATCAAATATTATGTGGGCATGGTTAAAATCCATTTGTTGTTGTTTCGTTTACTGATTATGATTTTAAATGAAATTACATATATTGTTAATTGGTTATTGCAAGTGTCTATTTTGAATGCGTTTTGATGTTGATGATGGTCGATGCACGTGAATATTATTACGAGGTGTTAGAAAAGTTACTCCTTGTGATGATATGAATTCTAGGTTCCTTTCTTTGAGGGATTTTTTATCAGCAAAACAATTATGGGAATCGTTTTTTTATAATGTGACAACTGTTAGAAACTGAATGCTTATTTTTACATAGTAGATGCATAGAATTCTGAGGGTAGTTGATTAGTTTATGTTATATAAGTCATGAGAATGACCTGAAGAAGGAATTTGAGTATGAATGAGAAGAATTTTACACTAGAGTAAAGACATAAATGTTCTACATGTTTCTTTTGAAATTTCATTCCTGTGGTACTACCAAGCACTTGTTTGAAAGACTGGTATCATTTGGAATTCGGTTTTTATGAATACATATATATACATTCTCCTTATTATTTTCTTCTCCTTATCATTTGTAATTATACTTTGATATAATTTTGGGAAGTATGAATGAATTACTCAAAGAACAAACTCATTTTTATATTTGATATTAATATTGCATGTGTAATGTTAATAAATTTTATTAATTAAACTTGACTGCGTAATATTCTGTTTATTAACTTACAAACTGATTCATCTATGTTTCTACAGATATTCAATTAAATAGTTAATTATTCTTAATTTCAAATATTTAAAAGCTAGAAGTTAACTATTCTTTGAGGATAATAAATATTTTTTGTTTATTGTTATTTAACCATAAATATTATTACTAAACTCGAGGTTACTCATCATATTGACTTTGATAATTTATTATCATAGTTATATTATTTAACTTTTTGTTTCTATATTGTTAATAGAAAATTAGCACAGTTAATAGTTTGCTTTTGGCCAAGATAGGATCCATTAGATTCGATCAATTTTCAATTTATAGTTTAGTTTTTTTGTTTGTCATTTAGCAGTTGTTAAATAGATTTTATATTACAGTTAGTTATTTTTCATCTATTAAGCAATTTTTAATAATACCTTCTGAAAAATTACACAAAGACTCTCCTTAAGAGAGCAGGACATAGATTAGATATAGACAACAAGATTTGGTTTAGTAGTTGTTAAATATAAATTTCATTTTAAATACATTAGCATAGGCTGTAGAGAAAAATATATTTTTAACTTAGTAGTTTCATTAGAAATCAATTTAACTTTTAATTTGTTAATTAGTTTAGCACACACTTTTTCTAAGTTTAAGTAGTAAGAATCTCCTTAAGAGAGTGAAACTTAGATGGTAGAAGAACCATAACCTATGAGAATTAACCATACCAAACACACTGGGGCCTGCATTAAGCACCTTGTGTGGGTTAGTTGTCCATAGTTGGCCTCTTTCAAAAAGTATGACCAACAAATGGTGCCTGAAGGAGGGCATGCAACTATTAATGGCTGATAGCATTCAAACTAACCCTATAACTAGTTCAAATCCTTTATCAATATACAAATATAATAATACTAGGATTTCAAATACATTATTTCATACACAAGTTGAAATCAGTGATTCACCATTCGCAAGTTCTTTTAAAGAGAAATATTAGAATGAGACTGTGCTTCTTCTCCTTGCACTCCACATCAAATTGAACAAGCTTTATAAGAATATAGAAGAGTCTTCACCACTATTTATTCTCAAGAAACTAGAATACCTCCGATTGATTTTGGTTTACCTCATCGAACTATAAATAATGTATCATATTCTACAGAAACTCAAGAGTTAGTATTATGAAGCCCAACTTATAAATTTAATCCTTCGTCAAGAGGGGTTTTTGAAACCAACACTGCAAGAAGGCTTATTCTTTCTAATAATTCTGCTCAACCACCATCTCCTCAGGATTCCCCACTTGATAGTCCAAGACCTAGATATCACAGTAATTCTTCGGATTCCAAAGAAGACAATATGGAAGGAGAAGGAGAAGGTAATCCTCTCTATCCTCCTTTACCTTGGTTAAGGAGGAGTGAAGTTGTAGTCCTTCAAATACAACATCCATTACCTAAACATCTAGATAAACTTCTCCCTAAGTTCAACTCGGATAATAAGGAACCTGCTGAAAATCATATTGACAAGTTTATTCTTGTTGTGCAAACCATGAATGTACAACACAAAGATGTATATGTCATCTCTTTCCATTAGCATTTGAAGGAAAGGAATTAGCTTGGTACTTTTTCTTGGTTCAAGAATATATAACCAATTGGGTAGATTTTACTCATGCCTTCTTAGATAAATTTGGAGAAGATAAAACACTTGTTTCCTTAGCTCTTGAATTATCTCACATAAAAATAGATAATAAGGAGTGGATTAAGGGTTTTAATAAGAGATTTTTAACTTTGAAGAGAAAAGTACATGTCGCATGTCAACCTCCATAAGATATTATTAAAAAAAAGTATGCTTCAAAATTACCAAAATATTTAGGTATGTTTGTTAAACAAGCCAATAAGGATACACTATTTGAAACCTTCGAGGAAGCCATCAAAGTTGAAAATAAATATTTAACATATGAACCCGAAAGGAGCGGGAAAATTTATACTTTTTCTCATAAAAGAACTGAAAAATCAAGTTCATACAAGGACAAAACATTTGATGTCGAAAAAATTCAAAAAATTATCAGAGCGTTAACAAATGAGGTGGTAGGGTTAAAGAAAAATTCAGGAAAGTTATTCTTATAGACTGTATTTTAGAAATCAATTTAGGCAGAACACTGCTACTAGTAAAAAACAAATCCTCCTCGTGATGTAGTAGTCAATGAGGAAAGAATTAATATTATTAAATCAGTATTATCCATGCCTGAATCATCTTTGAATCAAGAAGTTGTTGATTAGGAAGAATAAGAAAACTATGAAAACGAAAATGAACCTCAAGAACAAGGAAAACAATTAGTTTGGCACTTTTGCGATAGCGTAGTCAAAAATTTTGAAAGTTAATATCCTTCCTTAGGTAAACATGCTTATAAAACTTGAAGTAAGGTATTAGAAGGTACTCCTAGAGCATCAAGGTCAAATTCAACTAAAGTAAATAATACTCCTCCTCCTGCCAAACAATATCTTCCCATTCGAAATACAGGAATGTTAGGTCTGCAATACGATATTATTGAAGATTTGAAAATAATATACGGAAACATTAGTATGTATGATCTACTTTAGATGTATCTTATGCCTAATGGTCTTATTATTAATCCTACAATGAGTTCACTTACTCAAACTACATGAGGTACTACAGCTGCTAACTCTAATTCTAATAGTGATTTAATTTCCAAAGATAAGGAAAATTAGTAGTCGATAAAACCTCATTAATAGGAAAAAATTCAAAATCCACAACTCCTTATTTCCCCCTCGCATTTGAAATTTATAACATAAATGTACATAACTATATGGTTGATTCTGGAGCATAATCTAATGTAATGTCTTTGTAGGTTTATTGAAAGATGATTGCAAAATATACTCTGTGTGAAACAGAAATTACATAGTTAGACCATTCAAATGTGAGGGTTTTAGGAGAAATAAAAGATGTAGTAATTAGGTTGGAAAGTAACCCATTAATTTATCTATCATAGACAGTGTGGTTGCTGACATTATTAATGCTTATGGGTTTTTTAAGTAGATATTGGTCACAAAATATGAATGGTTTCTTCGTAACTAATTGGTCAACCATTTATGGCTACCTAAAAATGGTAAAGCCAATCAGATTAAGATCGGGAGAGAATGATAATTTAAGCATATTGTAACGGAATTACATTATCCCAATGAACCAATACTTTTTTCTCATTCAATCATGGGAAACTAAACTTATGAGTTGAATTTTGGAACTTTGAAGGATGAAAATTCTCCATTTACAGGTACAAAACAACAATATGACATTTCCATTATCACTTATATTCAGCCCAATTTTGCATCACAAAATTCCATAAATAATGTAGAAAATAAAAATTATGTATAGATTAGTGAAAGTAAAGTAGTTATAGATAATTTACCGTGGACATTATATTTTGATGGGTCAAAATTAAAAGGAGCTGGTGCAGGTTTCCTTCTAATCGATCCAAAAGGAATAAGGATATGTATAGTTTGTATATTAGAGTTTGATTGTACTAACAACATAGCTGAGTACGAAGCTATTATCCAAGGTTTGAAGAAATATTTTGATCTAAACATCAAGGTACTGGTGGTATATGGTGATTCCAATATTACTGTATGACAGGTACCTAACTCAATTCATTGCATTTTGGAACATCTTCAGAATTATCAAAAAGACGTATGGAAACTTATTTCGAATTTGAAGCTTTAAATATAAATTCAATTCGTAGATTTCAAAATCAAGAAGATGATCTATTAGCTAATGTATCCTCTAAATTAGTTCCACCTTAATATTTTTCACCTATTACCTTTTCAATTGATTTAATTTTTAGACCATCAATTCCTGACAATATCATTAATTGGCGTGTTTTCGATGATGATACATAGATATTATATTTCTTGACGAATGAAGATACCTTCAAGGAATTTGCTATTGATGAAATAACTCACAATGAATACTTACACAAGTTTTTGGAAATACATTCTCACTGTCCGATAGAAAAAGCTATCGATACGGTAAAATCTATCCCTAACTCTGTTTTAAGATTGAAATTTTTTTATGATATTAAGGATAAATTTAAGGTAGTCCCACATTGTAAAGAAATAGTTCATGATTAAAGTATGAAACTATAAATTTAGGAAGAGATTCCAATCGTCAATCTATTAATCTAGGAGCAGATTGTACCCCCCTAAAAAAATCAACTTTTATAAAGTTATTCAAGGAATACAGACATATTTGCATAGACATATGATGACCTTAAAAATTTCAATCCACAAATCATGCAACATATTATCCCGATGAAATTGATTGCAAAATCATTTTACCAAAAACTTAGGAAAATGCATCCAACACTCGAACCAACAGTTAAGAAAGAGTTGAACAAACTCTTAGCTGCCAAAATTATTTTTCCAGTGTGCCACACTCAGTGGGTGGCTAACTTGGTTCCAGTCCCGAAGAAAAACAGGGATATTCGAATTTGTGTTGATTTCCATAATCTCAACACGTCATCAGAAAATGATAACTACCCAGTCCCTCCTATTATCACTAGATTTTGCACCCTCACTCTTTAGGTTCAAAACCTAGGGAATCTTTAAAATTATTGAAAGGATGGCTAGATTTGTAAGTTGAAAAGAAAATGAATATAACAGAGATCATGCTAACAATGAGAATACTGAAGAGTGGATGTATGAACATGGCATACTTGAATGACTGAATACGAGTATGAACTTGCTAAAGGAGATGTCAAGTTTGCTCATATCATTAATAAACATATAAACCATCCATAAGAATCCAAATATAGGAAAGAATCATGGGTAAAGCAAAACATTTATCATTTCAAATTAAGCAAACAGGCTTATCTTGAAAGCAATCACTTCAAAGCATTCTTAAAACAGATTGAAAATGTAATATATGTGTGTAATAAAAAATAGCAGTCTTATCTCTTATTACAATCCCATCCCTCTCGGCTGGTACTCCCCCTATCATGTTGCCAATGATCCAATTTATAGAAAAATATATTTCACCTGCAGTTACAGTGTATTTTGCATAAAATTTAAACAATTAACTAAAAATAGAAGCAATGTCGAAGTAGTTGCAAGAACTATGGACTTGCTGGAGTTGTTGCCTCTAAATCTAGAATTGACCTCTTGGATGTCCAATTTTCTCTGCTATTTCCAAGTGTTGAGAAAATTACCCTGCAACTTATTAATTATCTTCCTAGAATTTATGATTTGAATATAATTCACACCGAATGTTGTACTTATCACAAAAATATGGAAATCATCTTTGAACACTTCTTCTCCAATAAACGTGGACTCGCCTATTGCATTTTTTGTCATTTTTTTTAACTTCCAACTCAGCAAGGACAACTGTGACATCAGAGGATGCCTCCTTGCTCTTCTTAAAACCACCGGCAAGTTCATATTGCTTATTCGCAGTATCACTAACAACAAATGGGTCTTCATTTTTTGGTTTATCCACTAATT
This sequence comes from Pseudotsuga menziesii, assembly GCA_001517045.1. Lineage (NCBI taxonomy): Eukaryota > Viridiplantae > Streptophyta > Pinopsida > Pinales > Pinaceae > Pseudotsuga > Pseudotsuga menziesii. The sequence continues at coordinate 83,387 of LPNX010138940.1, read as the reverse complement.
GCTGTTGCGAAGCCTGAGCTACAACATTCTGTTGGGCAGGAGCAAAATTTTCCACCACCCCATCCCTTGCAGATAAGGTCACTTTTGGAAACTCAAAATAATCATGCAAGAAAAATTGTACATTTTCTTGATGTTTGAAACATACTTCTCTTCTTCTTGATTCCAGTTATTTGCACCACATGTGCAATTCTCTACATCAATAGCGAAGAGAACCATCTTCGCAATACCTTCCCCATGTATAGATGTCAAATAGTTGCAAGCTTTGTGCTGCTTACCCCATGCAAAACTATATCTAAAGCCATGTAAATTTCTGTATACTTGTGATGACAGCGTTGGCACTTGGAAACATTTAAAATATTCCCTCAACATCTGGACATTTTCAGGGCATGAACTTTCAATACTATTCAATCTAACCTAGCAGCTTTCCTTTGACAATATTCTAGGTCTTGATTCGTATTTTCAAACCCTTAAATGATGTTTACCTTAACACATGATCATCGGTATTGAGACTTGGTCACATGCTTCAGTGCGTTCGATGCTCAGTCTTTGTTTGATAAAAGTTCTTAGAACACATCCATGCATTTGACCCTCTCAGCTATTCTAATTTTCATTGAAGTGTTGTGGATGGAGTCTTTCCCTTTGGCACACTTAATCATTGGGATTTGTCATTTTGTGTCTTTCTGGCACTTAGCTGGACGTGCTTTTACCAAATTATTTATCCTTCAAAATAATTATAAGGATTAAGATTCTTGGTGCTGCTACAATCTGAAAATTTTGTGGTGACAACATCTGGCTCTAGTTGGTGATGGAGACTTTGTTGCAAGGCTACAAGAACCTAGCAGTTCCAGTGGCCTTTTCTATTGGGTTGGAGTCCTTATGCTTCTATCAAATTTTAGAAACTTGATTCAAATCTAAACACAAATTAAGGAAATGAAAACATATTTCTTCAAACCAACTACTCAAGAAACAAACTTATTCATCTACTTAATCCTGCTTCTAACTGGTAGAAGAAAACTGATCATGTGTAATCATGCTTCCAATGAAGCCGTGATAACATCCAATGATTAACTACAAGAAATTTTGGCATGTAGATAGAAATCAAAAAAGAATTTAACATTTGTAGTAGAAAATAGTTTTGCAAAGCATACTTACAATCATAATCCTCCTTGATTCCAAACTATGCAAGGATAATTTTTTTTAAAAATGAAAACACCATATAGATGGCCATTGGGTCCTGCCAACTATGCTGCATCTCTAGTTGATGCAAAAGGTCACATTGTTCCTTTGATTCACTTATTAAATGATATTTTATTTGTTCTATTGGAAGGAGAGCATGAACATCATGCATGGTGAGATATGACTTTTGGTGAACTGTCTCTTCATGGATCTAATCAACATTAACATCCTCAACTTCATTCTTAATAGTAAGTGTTGGTCCTGGGGGAAGCATGCAAGGAATACATGCAAACAAAGAAATGTGCAAGAATCAATCCAATGCATGAGCACAAACAAGGAAAGGAAGCACGCAACAGAGATAGAAGAAATCCACGCAGAAAAGGAAATCTGTATGGACAAAGGAAACTGTGCGGAAGATGAAATATGCGTAGAAGAAGGAATATACACAAAAGACGTCACCTAGGTGAAAAAGGAAAACTGAGTGGAAGGAATATGCTGTAGGGTAAAGCAGTAGCACAAGTGTAGAATAACGATCGAAAGTGACAGGACGATCGTGGGTGCTGAAGTCAGCTTAAGTCGGCGGATGATACATGAGTGAATGCATGCTATAAGTAAGGTCATTAGTGCCTCATGTCAAGTCATGATAACCACAGCTGTAGCCTGAGGGGTGGCTGATGGTGACAGTTAATTGATTGTCTGTATGCAGTCGAACCTGCGTGGTCATGTAAAATAGTATAAATAGGAGGGATTCAATAGTTAGAGGGTTGGCTTTCAGTGATTGTTGCTTTTATGTTGGTTATTGTTTATTATTGTTACTTTCAATTGCTTCTGATAGGTTAGTAGTGGGAATATCTCTGAAGGAGAAGAGAGAAGCTGTAAGATCGGAGTGGTATATTAGTAAAAAGTCTGTAGGTTGCAGTTGGAGGTAGTTCAGTAGAAGAGAAGCTCTGCTAGAGAGGTTGATCTAGGAAGTGTGCGGATTAGTAGATGGTAGAAATAGTTAGGAGAAATAATACAGAGAGCATGATATCCAGAGAGAGTCTGAGCAGAAAGCTAGATCTAAGACAGTCTGTATTCAAATGCACGCTAAATGCGCCATATATTTCTCATGCCAGATGAAGAGCGCCTTGTGGTTTTTCCCGGATGGGTTTCCACGTGAACTCTCTTATGTGTTGATGATTGAATGTGTATGGTTGTGTGTGTTTATGTTTATGTTTATGACACAAGTCCTGTCATGGTTGAACGAATGTCGTGCTATCGATAAAATTCTGAATGCATGAATAGGTTATTGTGCGCTGCTTTGAATATTAGTTTATGTTTATGGCGCAATCGTTGTTGTGCACTTGTTATATTGTGCATGTATGTTGGCTCACATTTATGTTCTGTTATGTTTAAAGTAGTAAGGCCAAATCGGTGTCGCGTCGTTAGTAGTTGTTAAAGTATATTTCTCTTCACTTACTTTGCCACAAACTTGTATATTTCTCTTCACTTCCTTTGCATCAACAAACATCTACTGCAAGGATAGTGACTTTCTTTCTTTGAGATATAAGAATAGAATGGGATGTTGTTCGATTGTGTGTTGTATCATAGAAACAATCTTAGTAGGTCGGATTGCAATAGGCATGCTGTAATAAATATTGTGAAATCTTCTAATTAATTCAATGATAGTTTTAGTTATCTTCTTCTTCAAGGAAGAGAACTCAGATAGGTACTGATCGAAGGATTTGTTCTCTCCCCAGTATCTTGAAAATGAATTATAAAACTCAGTCCATGAACAAATAGTATGACCTTCCAAATTTCTAAACCAGAAAGAAGCATCTCCAGCTAAATATTTTCAAAATTATCAGCAAAGTTTTCAAAGGCTCCCAAATGCTTCTCAGCTATAACATGATCCTCTCCAGTAAACCGAGGAAGATACTCAAAGAAATCAAAAGGATACGAATTAAGGTACTAAGGAAGATTCAAAGGTTTAAGCAATCTATTTCTGATTTTTTCTTGAAAAGATGGTAGGATTAACATGAGGATTAACAAGATGATGGAAAGGCTCACTAATAATGTCATAAGATGTTGAGATCTAAGCAGTTTTTGAATTGGTTTTAACCTCCTTGAGGTTACATGAATGATTGAATTCAGAAGTGATTTGAATACAAAAATCATTCTTATGACCAGGTTGGGATGAAGATATAGGATCAACATCAACAACATAAGGAGGCTACAAATTTTCCTCTTCTAAAGATGGGTATACAAAGGTAAGTTGATCATCATCTGAATAAACAAAACATAAGATGATTCTCTTAATGCGTGAAGTGAACAACAGAAATGAGATGATAAAGAAAAACAAAAGTTCACGAATAGATACCTGGTTTTACACTTCATCCCCTTCATCTTTTGTCAGCAGGATTCTACCTAGTGAAATATTTAATTGTGGAGTCGCCATGCAGATGATTGCAGTCAATCTCTTATGTCCTTCTCTTATCTTCCATATGTCCTATGTCCCCAACAACAGTGCCAGGAGATGTTATCACTAGAGTTCGCACCATGACTGCATAGGTTCAAATCCTAGGGAATATTTAAAATTATTGAAAGGATGGATATATTTGTAAGTTGAAAAGAATAAATATAACATAGATCAAGATAACAGATGAGAATACTGAACAGTGGATGTATGAACATGACAGACTTGAATGATAGAATACAAGTATGAACTTGCTAAAGGAGAGGTCAAGTTTTCTCATCTCATTAATAAACATATAAAACATCCATAGGAATCCAAATATAGGAAAGAATCATGGGTAAAGAAAAACATTTATCGTTTGAAATTAAGCAAACAGGCTTATCTCGAAAGCTATCACTTCAAAGCATTCTTAAAACAGATTGAAAATGTAATACATGCCTGTAATAAAAATCAACAGTTTGATCTCTTATTACACTCTCAACCCTCTTCGCTGGTACTCCCCCTTATCTCATTACCAATGATCCAATTTATAGAAAAATATATTTCCCCTATAGTTCATAGTTTTTTGCATAAAATTTAAACAATAAACTAAAAATAGAATAAACCTTGAAGTAGTTGCAAGAAATATGAAATTGTTGGAGTTGTTGCCTTTAAATATGGAATTGACCTCTCGGATATCCAATTTTCTCCCCTATTTCCAAGTGTTGAGAAAATTACCCTACAACTTAGTAATTATCTGCCTGTAATTTTTGAGTTGAATATAATTCACATTGAATGTTGGACTTATCACAAAAATATGGAAATCATCTTTGAACCCTTCTGCTCCAATAAACATGGACTCTGCTAGTGCATTTGTTGTCATTTTTGTAACTTCCAACTCAGCAAGGACAGCTGTGACATCAGAGGATGCCTCCTTGTTCTTCTTAAAACCACTGGCAAGTTCATATTGCTTATTCACAGTATCACTAATGTAGTGTCCCTCTTATATCTTGAAGCCAATATGTGCGGAAAAAGGAAAAAGGGGTTGTTTCTTTATTAAAAAGGGTCCAACCTGTTGGGCAAGCTTTGCAAAAGAGTTCATGTCTATTATGTTAGAACCATGCGCATGAAACGAAGATAATCATTTAAGAATTTTTCTTTAATGTAGTTCACAACAGGTCATCATTATAGTTCCCTGCAAAACTTACTAGGCATAACATAAAATAGTAAAATGAATAGTAACTTCTTCCTTATCTTTCACAGTATTACCTTCCATTGCTCAACCAGATTCACATGTACATAATAACATGAAGGAAATAGAACATTAAGACACAAATGCACAGAGATAGCATCAAAACATCATAAGGTGAAAGCATCGAAAAGACAAGGGGGTACGTGGTTCACCTCGTCCACGAGGCTACATCCACCAAAAGTTGGGCATCCCTCTTTATTCATAAAATAAACACCGATCCTGGTGTACAATCTACATCGTAAGTGCTGTGTCATCAGCTCCTCATACAGAAAATAGGAAACCTCATCCTGAGGCCCACACATACAACATCCATGGATGAGCTCCTAGAGTAGGCACAGCCTCCATTCTAGGGTTTATCCAGGAACCAATTAATTACAAGTCAAAACCAGTACACGGGTCCTTTCCATCATGAGGATTAGACGATATTCTAGAAGCTCGAAATCCATAAAATTACTGGCAATGATGTCCAGATCAAAATATATACAAGTTTCAATCCTTAAATTCTTTTATCAACCAATAAATGGAACTGTAGCCCCAAGCTCTTTTATCAAGCATCACCTTTATACTGTCAATCCAATAGTATATCTGAGTTCTCAAAACAATTAGTATACTTATACCATAAATTCAATCATAATCAATAGAATGGGATCAAGGAGTGATTCCCAAAAGGAGTTTCCCCAACATAAAAAGGGAACACACCCCTTTATAAATAACTATGCAATCAAACTATTAAAAGTTTCAAGTATTTTAACTCTCAAAGAATGGGGTCATCCCTCCCAAAAGGAATACAACATTCTGCATTTAAAAGAAACGATGAACATATAAAATAACTCGTGAGTCGATCCTCCAAAGGGACATATCCCAACGGAAGGAACTACACGATCTACAAGCAATGGACCGTATAAAGGTTTCAAGGGTCGATCCTCTGAAAAAGGATATCTCCCAATAAAGGATATACATACTCAGCAGCAAAAATCCAGGCTCATTCCCAAGCAAACGCATGACAGTCTCACATCAAAAATACTTTCAACGATTTAAGTTATCATCTCTGAGTTTAACAGGTCCAGGTTTTTCACCACTAAATCGATCTTCAACCTAATTTATCAGATCAAAGCATAAACGATAATATATTTACCGAATGCAGGAATCATATGCTCCAAACTCTAGCACTCATATTATCATTTATGTAAACGCGGCATCAGGGTATGTAATCAACCCAACGATGGTAGTATAAACCATGCAATAATTAGGGATCATGTTTTTAATAACCCGGCTCAACGCTAGAAGCACGCAACGTTGCACTATGCAGGCAATACACAAACCACCAGAATTCTAATAGCACAGGTATAAACTATAACCTATATCCTTAGCACAGTGCGGGCATAGACCGAATCAACATGCAGGTGCAAACAGAATTTCCAGATTCACAAAACTAAGACTCAGAACAGAAAATGGAGGAGATTCACTATTCCTATCCAATGTAAATTCATCAAATCTGGCTTGGTTCGCTGGGGTTGCTGGAAAGAAAACCTCAAACTCTCATCCAAAGCACAACCAGCAATACTGGCTTGACTCGCTGGGGTCGTGGAAAGAAAAACAACATTCCTTGAATCTAACAAGGTCGTTCCTTATCCCAAAAGGGAGATCGCGGTCTTCAAGGGGTCGCAGCCCCCCCCTTTTTTTTATATTCTACTTTTGAGAAAACATAACTTGGAACCCTAAAGATAAAGTCAATTCCCTACGGTTGACTAAGTACAAATGCCGGATCCAAAATTTTGTCAAGAATTCAGACGCAGCGGTCGACTGCACTACCAGATCTCAACACGATGTATTCTATACAGATTCCCAAATATTTACCAAAACAACACCAGATCGTTGCTTTTAGACGGCGTAGGGATTACGCAACCATCAGACAAAGGGAATCTAAGTATCATAGTTATACATTAAAACTATGCCTAAAACACATACACCCCTCACATATTGGGTCTGCACGATGCAACACGCTCATACAAACTGTAAGTTCCAGATCATAAGACGCAGGCATACTATGCATTATGAATCAGAAAAATGCAAGAACAAGATATATATATATATATATCTATATATATATATATATATATATATATATATATGTATGTATGTATATGTATATATCTACCCAATATACCAACAAAACGCTGGCTTAAACAAATATTTTCAAACCCTTATTGAAACCCACGAAAGCACTCATATAAACTGTAGACATAAAAAACGTAGACACCCATGATGAAAACATAGCAATCAAATGTGCCCAACTCATGGTTCAAACGCAGAAAAATAATGTAGACATACCATTATGCCTTAGTAGTCGAATCTTCCCCCTTCCAGCTCACCACGCCAAATCCCCGTAACGCCCAGGTTTTTCCTCGTCAAGCATACGCAGAGGTGTATCTGCTCCTTTTCCCTGCCCAAAAATGGAGAGGTGTATCTCAGGACAGGGAACAGAAAACCCTAAGCCGAGCCCTTTTGGAATGCTGGCGCCCCTCTCCCTTCTAACTCTACGGCGAGGATTTTTATTTTCGTTCCCCGCCCGTGGGCTTCCAAGATTTCAGCTCATGGATTCCAGTAACGCCTCCACAATGGGCATACATTCAAGGTAAAATAATTAATGGATCGGTGACCAAATAATTAAGGCATTCACGCTCAACTTTTATTAGCTAAGAATCAGCCGTAATGCCTCCTCAATTTTTGACGCAAGTCCAGGCGCTTTAATAACGCCTCTTGTTATAACCCGACACCATAGTTCTTTTACTATCCTTTTTCCTTTATGTTCTTCATAATCTATGTCGTATATAGAATTCTCCTTTCTATAATTTCTACTGATATCTAAATTAACATATAACTTCTACTAATATCTTTCTGCAGGAGGAATTAGCTCCATTGTAAGTGCCGAACTGTATGTGTGCTGTACATGTATATAAATAAAATATATGTGCGCATGTGGTTTGCTTCACTTTTT
>LPNX010138940.1:63799-75482 GCA_001517045.1 Pseudotsuga menziesii | reverse complement strand
ATATATATATATATCACAAAGTATGTATTTAACATATACATCCTATTTTCCATAACACAATATACATATCACAAATGTATGTCTTTAGCATATATGGACTATTTTCCATAAACACAAATATACACATCCGAAAATATGTCTTTAGCATATATGTGCTATTTTCCATAAACACAAATATACACATCCCAATATATGTCTTTAGCATACTATTTTCCATAAACACAAATATACACATTTCAAAATATGTCTTTAGCATATATGTGCTATTTTCCATAAACACAAATATACATATCCCAAGATATGTCCTTAGCATATACATGATATTTTCCATAAACACCAATATATGCCTGTATGGTTCCATATATATGTTCTCTCATGTGATATAGGTAGGTGGGAGGTTCTTGCATTAAAATGTTGTAACATTATAAGTTCAACATAAAATGTCAATATATGTATGCCTCCAACCTATATATATATATAATTCTTCAATATAGGGTTCCACCATTTTATATATGAGGTTTTGGTTCGCCATATAACCTTCCATGTTCTACCCATATACATATATATACATCTCCAACACACACACACACACACACACACACACACACACACACACATATATATATATATATTCTTCTTTAATATAGAAGTAGTGTAAATAATATTATATATGTATGCGATTGTTTCACGAGGTGATGTCTCAAGTTATGGGTAACATCACATGTTATTTAGATAATACATATCCCAAATGTATATCCCAGCCATACATATAATGTTCTTCAAAGAAGAATGTCTCAAGTGCCCTTGATTAATTCTAGGGGTGGGAGTAACCTCATTCTTGTGAGGGATTTCTACTCCTTGAGGATGCATTTATGTTTCATTTTCTATTTTTACGAGTAGTAGTAGCTCTTAGGTCTTTATGGTGGGAGGGGGGTGTTACATACTTTCCCCCTATAATTAACACCGTCCTCGGTGTTACTTGTTCGTCATCCCCGACCTTGTTGGTCCTCGTCACTTGTTTTCACATTCTAGTGAGGGAAATTCAATTTTTCTTTGTAACCTATTCTTCGCCTGACCTACGAAGACTATTTGTCAGATCATACATACTTTAATATTTATGCGCATGAGGACTCCATTATGTTCCCAACTTGAAACACTACTTTAGATTTGCATCCTATCAACATCAATGTAAAACCAATAATTTAGCACAATTTAGTCTTCATCATATCTTCACATTTACTTATATGTCACCATTTAGTGACTTGGAAGGCTGCTAACACAACCTTCCCTTTTTTTGTCATCCTTTGAACTCTCCCTCGAGTTAAATTTTGGATGGAATTACATCTATTTCTGAGGTTACTCTCCTTTTTGACCACCAGTCAAAATTTTTCTCCTCAGCGACATCAGATAGCGTCCTGTCTTCCAGATGTCCAGTTTTTTTTGTTTTTTTTTGTTTATTTATTTATTTATTTATTTCAATGGATCTTTTGCCATATGCATTTATGTAATGTCATATTCATTTATGCAATCTGCTAATTTAGGATTTCTTTACTTAACCATTCCTAAATTTCATTTATGTGATTCCTAGATTTTTGCTTTTGATTTGCTATTTTTGTGTGTGCAATGTGTTAAGATTTAGAATCTTCTTTTATTTTTATTATTATTTTTTATTTTTATTTCTTAAGGTTGTACTTTTCATTACTTTACTTCGAATTCATGAGTTTTAGTTATTAATTATTTACAACCTTATAGTTTAATAATTTCTTTTGTTTCTCCAGGCGACATCAAGGGTTCCATGACCGTCTTCATGCCCTTCAAATGTCCCACTTTTCGTGGTGGGGAGTTAGTGCGATGGCTGAGACCACGTTAACTCATTCCAATCCACACTGTAGAGAGACTCATGGTTACTGAGGAATAAGGCCAACACCTACCATAGATTAAATAAAAGTACATCACAAACTAAAAATAATAATAAAAAGATCCAAACCTTCTAAAGTGACCCTACAAACAACTGGGTAGGTAGATAAAATCAATCTGTATTTATACCAAAACAGATGATTATACAAATGGGATAGGACCATTTCAAACCAGTCCTCTCACATTCAAAAAGAGAAACGTATTACAAATTTGAAGTTGTTGATGCTTTTGCTGTATCAAATTTGGGTGTATTACTGAAATTAAGAATTTAAGTGATTTGAAGCTTAAAGAATGGTGTTGCTGATTTTCCGGTTTCTTAATATTTATTGGTGTTTTTTTATGGTTGAATCCTTTGGCCGGTTACTATGAATATGAGCTTCTTGAATAAGATAAATGAAACCAGTTAATATGTGTGATTGAATTTTACACTGCTGCCCCTGCATCAAGGAGTAGGTGCATGGCAACCTAGGTTTCAGTGAAGTTGATAGTGTTGTTTTCAATGTTGGAAATATTTATCTAATAAATTTTTTTTTTTAGTTGGGACAAAGTTTTTTCTGACTGTCGGTTGCAGAGTTGCAGCGAGTGTTAAAAGCACTAGGTATCACCAAACAACCTACATTATTGAATTTATGAAAAGATTTTAGCTTTTCCGTATGTAAGAGAAAGGAATAAGCCAATAGCAGTGACTGTTAAGAAATGTTATAACCACAACCTTTAAACAAATTTTTTTAACAAAACATCTTGTCTCCTCATCAAATTCATTTCTTGTCTAGTTGGGCAGGTTGAACCATACTAGACCGAAAATTGGATAGAGTTTGGTTTACTGACCGAAGTTTTGTTAAGAAAATTCCACAGAATTTAATCAGGAGATAAGAACACCTTGTAGCGCTCGGGATAGTATGACATGGCAGAGAGATGTTATTTCTGCGTGCAAAGTGTTGTAAAAAAAATTCATTACACATATCTTGAGACCTAGAGATACTTTCAGCATAAGCGATTTATGTTCTTACAATTAATATTAAGTTCATATACATGTTGCTGCAAGGCTGAAATGTGCGCTAAGCAGCCATATACTAGCCATAGATGGGATCTCATAGTGGAGCTTATGCCTGGTAGGATACCTTACAACTGTCTGCCAACTAGCCATAGATGGGATCTCATAGTGGAGCCTATGCCTGGTAGGATACCTTACAACTGTCTGCCAACGCTTGAGTATGGGAATATGCAGTGAATGTTCCAAGACAATGCTCACCCCAAAGATCTTATGAGCTATTGCAAAATGCTCAGCGCCTTCATCAAAGCCGTAGTATGCAGAGAACAAGCATCTTTCACATCCGTTCATGCGTTTCCTTCTTGCAAACCTAGAAACCGCTCCTCCTCTGCACATTGTGCAGGATTCAAACTATCGACCGCCAGTTTTTGGAGGTATCCTTGATGGAATGGGAAGCTTCTTCTGCCATGGCCGAGAATGGAGGGAATTGGTGTGAAGAACCATCGCAGGAAACTTTCATGGATGGTGGCCATTTGAAATTCAAATTTCAAATTCGGTGTCTTGAACACCACGTCTGAACAGTGAAGCGACGATTTCGCCCGGCGACGAACATCGAGGCGACGGACGGGAAGGACGAATCTGCAGGGATCATGTGGGACCCAGTGAAGAATTCTCATGAAAATGAGAACAAAAGGGGCTGGATGCATTGACGGTTAATAGAGCCTGTTAACGGAGACGATGGACGGAGTAGTCTAACGCCGGGCGAAATCGTCGACCCGTTAGACTACTCCTTTTCATAATGGTGTAATGTGCTAACACACATAAGCTTTCGCTCATAGTGCCATGTTAGAAGGAAAGCTAACTCCAGCTATATCTCCATCATGGTGTAATGTATTTGATGACAATGTGGCAGTGTTAAATGAAAAACTACCTTATGAAAGCTGACAAACATTAGCTTTTACTCACCGTGCAATGTTTTAAGAACGAAAGGTAACTCCAGCTAGATTTCCATCATGGTGCATTGTGATTGATGACAATGTGGTTGTGCTAGATGGAAAGCTTACACTATGAAAGCTTACACATATTAGATTTCACTCACCGTGCAACAATTTAAGGATGAAAGCTAACTGCAGCTAGATTTCCAACACGACGCAATGTGATTGACGACAATATCATTGTGTTACATGGAAAACTATCTTATGAAAGATAACACATGTTAGCTTTCACTCATCATGCCATGTTGTTAAAAAGAAAGCTAACTCCAACTAGATTTCCATCACGATGTAATGAGCTAACGCACATAAGCTTTCCCTTTTAGTGCCATGTTGTTAGAAGAAAAGCTAACTCTAGCTAGATTTCCATCACAGTGTAATGTATTTGATGACAATGTTGTTGTGTTAGAAATAAAACTACTTTATAAAGGATAACATACATTAGCTTTACTCACCGTGCAATGTTTTAAGAACGAAAGCTAACTCCAGCTAGATTTCCATCATGGTGCATTGTGATTGATGACAATGTGGTTGTGCTAGATGGAAAAATACACTATGAAAGCTTACACACATTAGATTTCACTCTCTGTGCAACGATTTAAGGATGAAAATTAACTCTAGCTAGATTTCCAACACGGTGCAACATGCTTGATGGCAATGTGGTTATGTTACATGGAAAACTACCTTATGAAAGCTAACACACATTAGATTTCACTCATCGTGCCATGTTGTTAAAATGAAAGCTAACTCCAGCTATATTTCCATCATGGTGTAATGAGTTAACACACATAAGATTTCCCTTGTAGTGCCATTTTGTTAGAAGAACAGCTAACTCCAACTAGATTTCTATCATGGTGTAATGTATTTGATAACATTTTGGTTATGTTATATGGAAAACTACCTTATGAAAGCTAATAGACATTAGATTTATTGACCGTGCAATGTTTCAAGAATGAAAGCTAACTCTAGCTAGATTTTCATCATGGTGCATTGTGATTGATGACAATGTGGTTGTGCTAGATGAAAAACTATATTATGAAAGCTAACACACATTAGATTTCCATCACGGTGCAATGTGATCGATGACGATGTCATTGTGTTAGATGGATAACTACCTTATGAAAGCTAACACACATTAGTTTTCACTCATCGTGCCATGTTGTTAGAATTAAAGCTAACTCTAGCTAGATTTGCATCATGGTGTAATGTATTTGATAACAATGTGGCTTTGTTAGATGGAAAACTACCTTACGAAATCTAACACAGATTAGTTATTACTCACCGTGCAACGTTTTAAGAATGAAAGCTAACTCTAGCTAAATTTCCAACATGGTGCATTTTGATTGATGACAACATGGTTGTGCTAAATGGAAAGCTACATTATCAAAATTAACACACATTAGATTTCATTCACCGTGCAATGATTTAAGGTTGAAAGCTAACTCCAGCTAGATTTCCATCATGGTGCAATGTGACAATTTCATTGTGTTAGATAGAAAAATACCTTATCAAAGCTAACACACATTAGCTTTCACATATCCTGCCATGTTAAAAATAAAGGTAACTCCAACTAGATTTTCAAAATGGTGTGATGAGCTAACACCCATGAGCTTTCACTCATAGTACCATGTTAGAAGGAAAGCTAACTCTAGCTAGATTTTCATCATGGTGTAATGTAATTGATGACAATGTGGCAGTGGTAGATGAAAAACTACCTTATGAAAGCTAACACCCATTAGTTTTTACTCACCGTGCAATGTTTTAAGAACGAAATCTGACTCCAGCTAGATTTCCATCATGGTGCATTATGATTGATGACAATGTGGTTGTGCTAGATGGAAAAATACACTATGAAAGCTTACACACATTAGATTTCACTCTCTGTGCAATGAGCTAAGGATGAAAGTTAACTCCAGCTAGGTTTCCAACACTGTGCAACATGCTTGATGGCAATGTGGTTATGTTACATAGAAAACTACCTTATGAAATTCAACACACATTAGCTTTCACTCATCATGCCATGTTCTTAAAAGGAAAGCTAGCTTCAGCTAGATTTCCATCATGGTGTAATGAGCTAACAGACATAAGCTTTCTCTTATAGTGCCATGTTGTTAGAAGGAAAGCTAACTCCAGCTAGATTTCCATCATGGTGTAATGTGTTTGGTGAAATTGTGGCTGTGTTAGATGGAAAACTACCTTATGAAGGGTAACAAACATTAGCTTTACTCACTGTTCAATGTTTTAAGAATGAAAGCTAACTCCAGCTAGATTTCCATTATGGTGCATTGTGATTGATGACAATGTGGTTGTGCTAGATGGAAAAATACACTATGAAAGCTTACACACATTATATTTCACTTACCGTGCAACGATTTAATGATGAAAGCTAACTCTAGCGAGATTTCCAACACAGTGCAATGTGCTTGATGGCAATGTTCTTGAGTTACATGGAAAACTACCTTATTAAAGCTAACACATATTATCTTTCACTCATCGTGCCATGTTGTTAAAATGAAAGCTAACTCCATCTAGTTTTCCATCATGGTGTAATGAGCTAACACACATAAGCTTTCCTTTATAGTGACATGTTGTTAAAAGGAAAGCTAACTCCAGCTACATTTCCATCATGGTGTAATGTATTTGATAAGAATGTGGTTGTGTTATATGGAAAACTACCTTATGAAAACTAACATATATTAGCTTTACTCACCATGCAATGTTTTAAGAACGAAAGCTAACTCTAGCTAGTTTTCCATCTGGTGCATTGTGGTTGATGACAATGTGGTTATGCTAGATGGAAAACTACATTATGAAAGCTAACACACATTAGATTTCACTCACAATGCAATGATTTAAGGACGAAAGCTAACTCCAGTCATATTTCCATCACGGTGCAATGTGATTGATGATGATGTGGTTTCGTTAGATTGAAAACTACTTATGGTGGAGAAAGGCTTAATGTAGGATATGTTATGGTTTTGATAATTGATGTCATTGAACCACATTTGATTGTGGAAGATGAAGGGGACTTACATCCATGGAAGATCATAGATTTGAGGCATAACAAAGGTAAATCAAAATCTTGAAGCACATGTTAAGTGTTTTTGATAGTACATTGTTTGTTTTTTTGAGCAAATACTAAGTTTGTTTAATTTGTTGTATAGGTGAAAATGTCTCTTCTGCATTTTCTATTGGAGACCAAGGTAGATCTTTTGCAATGTAGAGTGAAGGTGGGTGAAGGCTCCATATTCAATACACATATTGGTCATAAAGTGCATGGAAGGATGGTAAATAAATGATATATAGTGGTTAACATTGAGAAGGTATTAAAACATGATGCTCTTCTGCCACATCCAACAAGATTTGAGAATACATTAGGGGGTGCATTGGGATCTTATGATATTTGGCAAGAATCAGATTTGGAAACTCATTGTCATGATCATCCAGTAAATACTCCCCAACATAGGCTTACATTCACATGTAAAAATGTTTCTGTTACACATGAAAGCACGGGAACAAGCATGTGCATTGCCAAATGAGCATAGTTAATGTCCGTGAGGATGACATGGTTGAGGGTGAAATGTTAGGTGAAAAGGAATTCAGTGTTTTTGTGGAAGACATAGATAGAACTTGTGAATATGGAGGATTGGGGATAAGTCTATACATTTTTGGGTTAGATGGCTAATAAATAAGTTGGTGGACAATGAAGGTGAGATTTTAAGGGTGAATGAAAATTTCAAGGAGGCACCCAAGGAAATGGCGGTATGGGATCTTATAGAGGAAATAAGTCCCTTAAACACATGGGATGGTGATATTTATAATGACAAATATCTAGACTCAATTGCTATGCATGCAACGAAGCCATATAAAAGGATTAAACGAGTTGTGGCTACAAAAAAAGATGGAAACTTTCAAATACAAATAGATGAATATAAAAAAATCCGACTTTTGGAAGCAGATGAATGCTACAAACAAGATTGTATTCAACATGTGGATAGGAAAGACATTGCAACTACTATAAGGGGTCTGAAACTCTTAAATAAAAATGGCATTAGGGAATTTGTCTTGAATTCACTCCTTTCCAACACAATCATGTCAAAGAGCCATGGCCATGGCCTACCTCATACTGCTAGGAAAGTAAAGGACATGAGGATTAATGGAGATTTTATTTATAAGAAATCATGGTACACGATACATAATATTCCTCAAAGCACCTTCTATACTTACCAACATAATTTTCAACAAGGACATGTCAAAGGAATTCATGGTAACACCAACAAATGCAAAGCACTTGCACATATTGTGGCAGCCATAGAAATATTGCACAAAATTGTAATGGATAATTCAGATTTTTCACCAAACCAAACATGACAAGTTGAAGAAGATGGAATGTCTGCTCCTTTAAGATTGTTTCCATCAACGTACACCAAAATTTCTTTGTTAAAAGAGATCAATGAGGCTCTTCAAGAGCTCAATTTTCCATCAATATCACAACCAACAATGAGCAAGATTTGGAATACTCATTTTCCAGATGTGGCATTCTCGAAGAACACTAACTTAAGTAAATGTAGTGAATGTATTGTGTTGAAAGCACAGATGAAGACATTAACTACAAAAGAGCTGGAAGAAAAGGCACGAGCTAGACTGAAGAAACATAAGAAGATTGTTATGTGTGGAAGATATTGCTACTATGCCCACATAATTATGTTAGAGCGGTATCCAAAGGAATACTTGAGCATTATCCATGATAAAATGGACAAACAAAGACTTCAATCCCAATATTACGTGTCAAATCAAAATCTGTTGCAGGAACAAACTTGGGTTTGTTGTTTACAGGTATGCTAACACATGGGCGTAGCACAGGCGGTTTTGGTCATTTCTCCCTACCATTTGTACACATGAGATCACAATTTACCATTACATCTATTGCAAAGTGCTTGAGGGACCTTGAAGACCCACGCCTTGATATGTATGGTGATTTGCTTTATGAGAGTGGAAGTTCAAGAAACCCACTTTCAAATGCATTACTTCAAAACTTTATTTACTCAAAATGTAGAGTGTACAAGGATGCTTTCCTATCTTAAAATGGAAGCTCAAAAAATCAAAATCTTGATTTTAAACCTCTTCCTCCACATTTGTTGTTACAGTTGGACAATGCAGCTAGTGATAATAATAATTGTTATGTTTTCATGTTTCTATCACTATTAATTGCACTTGGTGTCTTCATCACTATTGAGGTTGGATTCTTGATTGTGGGGCACACCCATGAATACATAGATGGAACCTACGGAAGAATGTCTTCCAACTTGAAAAGTAAAGATATATATTCTTTACATGAGATGATGGATACATATCGCACAATAGAAGAAAAATGAGGATTTCCACCTAAACTTATTGACAAAGTGTATGACTTCAAAAAATTTCCTAATGGGTACATCAAGGAGGGGGGAAATGCAGTAGCTAGACATCTTAATGTCCAGTACGTCCAATTTCTTGTACTCAATGATGTTCCAATTATGAGGTATAAAGAATCCATCAGAGACATTGAGTGGTCAAAACCAGTTGAGTTCTGGAATATAGATGATGAAGGTTGACCTATATTTTCCACAGGGAAGCCATCTTTCTTACATCCCAAAGACAATGATGTTTATTTAAAAGAAATAAAAGAATGAATAACATCATACATAAAAATGTGGAAAGAGACTATTGGAAATGAGAATTAACCAATTGTTACAGAGGAATGTAATAAAAAACTAGAATATTTGAGAAGAGTTCTTGATGCATTACATGGAATCTACAATGACCATACACCCTTGGATGAAAGTGATTCTTCTTCTGATGATTTTTTGCCCAAGGAAAAATGTTAACGTCGATGGTAATGGACTCCATGCAATATCAAGTATTATGGATGGGGATTTTGATAATGTGACAGATGAACCTATATATGTTGGACCCAGGTGCAACTAGCCAAAGCCAACATTCGATCCTAGAATTGATGTTGAGAAGGAAAGATGTTGCTTGTTAGATCAAGAAATGAGTATGAAGGAGAGATGATTTGGATGGCAAAATCCACCTCAGATATATTCTAGGACGATGACAACGAGGCCCTTCATGTAAAGATTGATTGGTGGCAACCTAGCTCAGGGAAATACAAGGGAAACATTTTAGAACAATATTGGGTACCAAATCTCGATGACACAAAACTTGGATCTATTCCAATTAATACCATAGTTTGGGCATGGGTACCAAAGAAAGAATATTGTAGGAAGACCAAGATAAATAAATGTGGTCTACAAGTTGTACTTGATATGCATGAGCAGATATAAGGATATTAGGTGGAGATGATTCATGAATGTAATTTTTCTTTTTGAATGACTTTTAGTATACATGAAGAAACATTTTTCAATGCTTGTAGTATAATAAATACTCTTCAAGTGACTTTTTGAAGAATTTTATATTATTTACCGCATATATGAAAATTTCACATCAAGTTCAATGTTAATTCATGTGATGATACTTTATGCGAATTAGATAACACCATTCAAATTTTAAATTTTCAATTTGTCTTTTAGATTAACACAACATCTCACTATATCAAATGTGCATAATTATATTCATTAATGTATGTACACAACCCTTACCTTATTTCTTATTAGCTTTTGCTCACTCTCTTCAATACCACTTTGAGCTTTTCATTTTGTTCCCCTGATGATTAGTGGAGTATCCAGTTGAAACATAGGGACGTTTCAATACACACAATTAAATTCCATAAACCCTCTTTGTCATTAAGATTAATTGTGGAAATTTTCATCCTCAAGCTGTACTTGATCTGCTTGCGAAAATATAAGGAGATTAGGTGGAGATGATTCATAAATGTAATTTTTCTTTTTGAATGACTAATTAATATACATGAAGAAAAAGTTGTCAATGTTTGTAGTATATCAAATATTCTCTTCAAGCTACCTTTTGAGGAATTTTTTATTATTTGCTACATATATGAAAATTTTGGTTCAACTTCAATGTTAATTCAGGTGATGATACTTTATGCGGATGCACCTTAAAACATCTTATAGGCTTGCTTTGTGAATAAATGTAAGGCACTTGCAATAACGTTTGAAGTGAGTTTTCCCTATTATTCGTTATTATAGTTGATATAAATTTAATTGTACTACTATGTTGCATTCAAATTCATAATTATATTTTCTCGTGTAGACTTTAAAGTGGTGCCAACTTTGTACTTGTATATTAACTTATACTCAATAAATACAGTACTAACATTTTGAGTGTGCATGTTTTATTAGTTTGTAATCATTGTGATTGATTTTTTGGGTTAAACTGTGTGTGTTTTTTAGACCAACGTTTTGAGTGGACACTCCACCCATGCTTGTTACGGGAACCCTGAAAAAATCATTGTGGACTGAAAAGATTTCACATAACTTAATCCAAAAAATCAATCATTAAGTAGTAACATCATGTTAGCTTTAATTCATGTTAGACATTATCATCAAATACATTGCATCACAAAGACAATTTAATCCATGTGAGATTTAATGCACTGCATGTAATATAAGTATTATAGATGGAGATTTTGATAATGTGACGGATGAACTGGTATATGTTGGACCCAAGTGCAATAAGCTAAAGCCAAGATTCAATCCTAAGATTGAAGTTGAGAAAGAAAAGATGTTGCTATTTAGATCATGAACTGAGGATGAAGGAGAGATGATTTGGATGGCAAAAACCACCTCATATATCTTCTAGAATGATGAAAGTGAGAATCTTT
>LPNX010138940.1:47012-62557 GCA_001517045.1 Pseudotsuga menziesii | reverse complement strand
ATAAATTTATAGGTAAGAAATTTCTCACGTTAATCTATTATTCATAAAGTAAACATTCATCAACTTAGTTTTTAATACACTACCACTACCAACAATAATAATAATGAATTATGTTGATACTTTAATTCATAATTTATTTTAATCATTACAAGGGTAAAACTTAGACTTTAAAGTCATAAAATATTTTCTCATTTTGATTATAAGTGGTGCCAACTTCCAAAAATAAAAAAACATACTCAACAAAGACAAAAATAATTACTATGACAATATTTATAATTGTTTTAATAACAAATACAATATTGGTATTATGTTATAAAATAATTTAATCAACTTAACATTTAATACAAACTATAAATAATATTAATAGAAATTATGTAAAGATTCAAAGGCTATGACTTTTTTCATTTTGAAAGAACTCAATCTAGCGGAAGTTCTAAATTCTAGATCCACTAAATAATTACAAATTTAATTAAATATGTGTTATATCAGGCATTCCTATCTACTTGGAATTCATAAAATGACCAAAAGTTCTACAGCAGAAAATATTTATGAACTTGTTATTGATAGTTTGAAGGAAATTGGTGGTATGGATCATTCCAT
Source organism: Pseudotsuga menziesii (assembly GCA_001517045.1). Lineage (NCBI taxonomy): Eukaryota > Viridiplantae > Streptophyta > Pinopsida > Pinales > Pinaceae > Pseudotsuga > Pseudotsuga menziesii. The sequence goes on along the minus strand of LPNX010138940.1, from coordinate 61,957 downwards.
GATTGCAAAAAAGTTAGTATGCATTGGAGTAGATGGAGCATCAGTAATGCAAAGACAAAGGAATGGCCTTTGTGCTAGAATGCAACTCTTGGCTTCATCGTATATGCTCAGTATTCATTGTATGGCTCATAGGATGAATCTTGCATTTAAAATTGTGAGCAAATTTTCATTGGTTTCAAAGGTAGAATATCTTGTACATGAGGTTCATGCATACTTTTGTCGGAGTCCCAAATTATTTTTAGAGTTTAAATTTTTTTCTGATGGTGTTACAAATGGGAAAAAACTATTAAAAGATGTTGATACAAGATGGATATCATTGAAGGGATCAGATGAAAGACTATTCAATGAATATGCATCCTTGGTAGGGGTGATGTATGAACATCGCTCAAGTGTAGAAAACATTCAAACTCTTCTATTTCTACTAACTGATATAGAGACATTATTAACATTGGTTGGAATTCTTCCTATGCTTCATGAAATGAATAACCTCATGAAGATGGCTCAGAGTCGTACCATGTATATTGCTGAATACACAAGAGCAAGAAAATTAACATGTCTTGCATTGGATAATTTGTATATTATGGAAGATTCTTTTACAGATTTAGCATTTACAAATTGGAGGAAGATTATCAATATAGAAAATGACGAATTTTTTTGGAAGTTTGATGAAAAAGGGATGTTATGTATGGCAGTTCGTGGGAATATGGTTCCCTTTTATTATAATGAAAAGATAGGAAGATCCACCAAACAGTGCTCTGTCTCAAGAGAACGATTTCACGATGTTGTAATTTCAGTGAGAGACAACTTGAAAGAAATTGCAAAATCACTATCATCAGAGGTAAGAGAACGGTTTCCTTGAGATGAATTGTTGGAGGCCATGTCTATCATATACCCTCAATATTGGGACCATAGTCAAAATGAAAATTTTTTATAAGTTGACTTTATAAAGAAAATCAAAATTTTGCAGAGCCATTTTTGTCGAGAGTCCGAGATACAAGGAGAACATATTCAAGGTATTTGAGATAAAGAAAAAATGGCAAATCAATCTCAATACTTTGGTAAAATAATGTGGGACCAATTTTCTCCATCGGATAGTAAAGAATATGGTGCAATTACAAGATTATGGACTAAGCTCAGTGGTAGCGAAGTGCTACAGGAAAGAATGTTAGAATATTTCAAATTAGCAGATTTATGTCAAACCATGATTTTGGGATCAGTGGAGGATGAGAGAATGTTTAGTGCACTGACATTCTTGAAGTCAAAGTTGAGGAACAAGCTTGATAAAAATGTGGATACATGCTTAAGATTATATGTAACAAAGTATGAGGTTGACAATTTTCCATATGAAAGAGCATTAGCTCTTTGGCGATCCGATCGTGAAAGAAGGGGAGAAAAAAATATAACAAATATATCTAATGAACTTTATGTGGAAAATGAGGACCAGAGCCAAAATGTCGAAAATGTCGAAAATGAGGACCAAGGCCAAAATGTGACTTGGAAATTGGATTTCACCTAAGATTGTATATGATCTAATACACATTAAGGACTCTTGAGTCTTATTTTTGTCTAGATGTTCCATGTACCCTTGCTCGTGATCACTATATGTGGATTTGAGGTCGTGTTTTAGGTAAAAATAGATTCTACATTGTACTTTTTTGTTGTAACATTGATGATTTGAGCTACATTACCTTTATGCAGCTTATTTTAATATTGATGTTTTGATATTAACCTCTTACATTGTCTCTTTCTTGTATGTGACAGGAAGTGACGGTGGAATTTGAGAAAGCTAGGCCTAGGAGCTATCTCTTCGCATAGATAGTGTCCTAACATTAAAGGATAAATAACTAATTTGACAACACTTTCGCTAAGAAAGAATGAGCTCATTCAAGTACATGAAACCATGTTGGTGTTTAAAAGGAATATCTTGACAATTTTTTATGGTTTCTTTATTGCTTTTGTTTGAACCATTTTGTTGCGTTTTGAAGTTTGTGTGTATTTTGGTTAAATATTGTGTTAGTCCCTTGAATGCTTATAGTTCTCATTTGATTCTTGATTTAGCCATTTGTTGTAGCTTGAATCAAGATTGGTTTTAATCGGTTTCCATTGATTCAGGGTTTGAGAAAAGATATTTTTATTACATTTTAGTTGCATGAATTAATTGTCTTCACTTTTTCGAATCTCGATTCTTTTATGTTGATTGCATATTTTCTTTGTAAATACTTATCATTATTCAAAAAAATTAATGAGCTCTACAAAGCTAAGTGAAGAGAAAAAATGGTCTATGCACTAGGTTCCTATGAATTGATTGTAGGATACCTATTGGCACGAGACCAACATTCATCTAATGCAATAATCAATTGGCATAATTACAATTCATAATTGTATTAGCCTCCAGTGACAAATATTCTTCTAGAAGACTGTCATTATCAACCAAAGATATTGTGAGGTTGTTTGTACTTCATTGATGGTACTGATTCTCTATTGTTTAATTCCTGTATATTGTTGAGGCTGTTGCTTTGCTTTTTTTTGAGCTGGGTCGTAGTCTTGATTGGGATGCTAAACCTTACTAAACCTTCCTAGGCTGATATGTGACTATTTTGACGATTCTATCTTGGGTCGCGACATTTGTGACCTTGCTTGACCTTGTGGGCTGTTGTAGATAGGGCCGTGACTTTTTGGGCTTCTATATATATCTTGTGAACCTTGTGGGATTCTAGATTTGAACCATGAACACTTGTTAAATTGTTAAACTTGTATGTGACTGTTTAAAGGATGTTTGGATTAAGTTGTGATCATTGTGAGACCTCTAAGTTTGAACTGTAAATTTCCTAAGGTCTATTCATCCTATTAGAAAGGAATGCAATTTTTTTAGGCCTGTTTGGAGTAGGCTATCACTGCTCGTTGTTTTGACATGTTGATATAGTTATGTAATAATGAATTAGTAGCTTCATCATAGTGATAGATCAGATCTGAAGCAGTCCCAAACTGATGTGTGTTCAAGTGGTGGTAGGGGGGTTGATTTTTGATGGGATTGAGACTCCTTAACCATTTGCTGTATGGACAGGCTGAATTTGTCTCTCATATATTGTTCTTAGAGTCCCTATCCTCTATATTCCTCATTTTTGGTCTATCAGTTCAATTATTATGGAGTCCTAAAGAATGCCAAACAGAATCTGAACCCCAATTCATCGGTAGTCTAGTATCTTGTGCTTTTTCTTAGACTATGTATTTCAATGAATGTCAAGGTCATACCTGCTTCAATTTATAAGGTACTCATCTATTATGATGGATCTAGATAGAAATGGGAGATAACCTACTTGTTATGTTGAGTTGGGACTTTTATAATTATATCTAAAAGCTAAAAGCTAACTATACAAAGTGGGATCCCAAAAGTAGCTCCAATAAAAAGCTAAAAGCTAACAATACAAAGTGGGATCCCAAAAGTAGCTCCTATTAAAAAAGCTAAAAGCAGAACTCAAACCTAACCCCAACTCCACATATGAATTTGAGGTTATGTTTTAGGTAAAAATAGATTCTACATCATACTTTTTTGTTGTAACATTGATGATTTGAGCTACATTACCTTCATGCAGCTTATTTTGAGATCGATGGTTTGATATTTATCTCTTACATTGTCTCTTTCTTGTATCTGATAGGAAATGATGCTGGAATTTGAGAAAGCTAGGCCAAGGAGCTATCTCTTCACATAGATACTTTCCTAACATTAAATGATAAATAACTAATTTTACAACACATTCGCTAAGAAAGAATGGGCTCATTCAAGTACATGAAACCATGTTGGTGTTTAGCACAAATATCTTCACAAATTTTTATGGTTTGTTTATTGCTTTTGTTTGAAGCATTTTGTCGATTTTTGAAGTTTGTGTGTATTTTGGTTAAATATTGTGTTAATTCCTTTGAATGATTCTAGTTCTCATTTGATGCTTGATTTAACCCTTTGTTGTAGCTTGAATCAAGGTTGGTTTTAGGATTTGAGAAAAGATTCTTTTATTAACTTTTAGTTGCATGAATTATTTTTCTTCAATTTTTCAATTATTTTACGCTGAGTGTATATTTTCTTTGTAAATACTTATCGTTATTCAAAAAAATAAACGATCTCTACATGTCTAAGCAAAGATAAAAATGGTCTATGCACTAGGTTCCTATGCATTCATCATAGGATACCTATTGGCACAAGACCAACATTCATCTAATGCAATAATCAATTGGCATAATTACAATGCATAATTGTATTAGCCTCCATGACCATCATTGGCTAGTGGAGGCCAAGATTGAGCATAATGTATGATTCTATGAATTTATCAGTTTGTCAAGATTCAGGTCCCCACATGTCCGTTGGACCATTAAGGGACGAGATAACAAGTGGAGTCCCCACTTGCCCTGAATCTAGTCAGTGCAGTTGTGTTTCACTGACACCTTCCTGTTGTGACTTGTGAGTCTACATGTTCTATTGTTGATGATGTGATTCATGTTATTTGACTAATGTTGTTACTCTTTTATTTTGACAATATTATATAAATCAATGAAAGATTCACCAGTTTTTACAATTTTTTATAATGAAGTTAAATATTCGCCAAGTTTTTACAACATTATATAATAAAATGAAAGATTCGCCAAAATTTTACAACATTATATAATAAAATAAAAGATTCGCCAAATTTTTTATATATACATATTATATTATTGATAAAATCGCCTTCAAATTTTCCGATATATCGGAGATATTCGCCCAATTTTTATACATATAAACCTAGGGGGGGTTCTTAAAATCATCCATGGTTTATTGAAAGATGAATGAAAAATATACTCTGTGTGAAACACAAATTACACAGTTAGACCATTCAAATGTGAGGGTTTTAGGAGAAATAAAAGATGTAGTAATTAGGTTAGAAAGTAACCCATTAGTTTATCTATCATAGACAGTGTGGTTTCTGACATTCTTAATCCTTATGGGTTTTTTTAGTAGAGATTGGTCACAAAATATGAATGGTTTCTTCGCAGCTGATTGGTCAACTTTATGGCTACCTAAAAATGGTAAAGCCAATCAGATTAAGATCGAGACAGAATGATAATTGAAGCATATTGTAACGGAATTACATGATCCCAATGAGCCAATAATTTTTTCTCATTCAATCATGGGAAGATAAACTTATGAGTTGAATTTTGGAACTTTGAAGGATGAAAATTCTCCATTTACAGGTACAAAACAACAATATGACATTTCCAATATCGCTTATATTCAGCCTAATTTTGCATCACAACATTCCGTAAATAATGTAGAAAATAAAAATTATGTATACATTAGTGAAAGTAAAGTAGTTATAGATAATTTACCGTGGACATTATATTTTGCTAGGTCAAAATTAAAAGAAGGAGTTGGTGCAGGTTTCCTTCTAATCGATCCAAAAGGAATAAGGACATGTATAGTTTGTATATTAGAGTTTGACTATACTAAAAATATAGCTGAGTATGAAGCTATTATCCAAGGTTTGAAGAAATATTTTGATCTAAACAACAAGGTATTGGTGATATATGGTGATTCCAATATTACTGTACGACAGGTACCTAACTCAATTCATTGAATTTTCGAACATCTTCAAAATGATCAAAAAGAGGTATGGAAACTTATTTCGAATTTGAAGCTTTCAATATAAATTCAATTCGTAGATTTGAAAATCAAGAAGATGATCTATTAGCTAATGTATTCTCTAAATTAGTTCCACCTTAATATTTTTCAAATATTACCTTTTCAATTGATTTAATTTTTAGACCATCAATTCTTGACAATATCATTAATTGGCGTGTTTTCGATGACAATACATAGATATTATATTTCTTGACGAATGAAGATACCTTCAAGGAATCTGCTATTGATGAAATAACTCACGATGAATACTTACACAAGTTTTTGGCAATACATTCTCACTGTCCGATAGAAAAAGTTATCGATATGGTAAAATCTATCCCTAACTCTGTTTTAAGATTGGAAAATTTTTATGATCTTCAGGATAAATTTAAGGTAGTCCCAAATTGTAAACCAATTAGTTCATGCTTAAAGTATGAAACTATAAATTTAGGAAGAGATTCCAATCCTCAATTTATCAATCTAGGAGCAGATTGTACCCCCTTAAAAAAATCAACTTTTATAAAGTTGATGAAGGAATACATAGACATATTTGCATAGACATATGATGACCTTAAAAATTTCAATCCACAAAGCATGCAACATATTATCCCGATGAAATTGATTGCAAATTTTTTTTACCAAAAACTTAGGAAAATGCATCCAACACTTGAACCACCAATTAAGAAAGAGTTGAACAAACTCTTAGCTGCCAAAATCATTTTTCCAATGTGCCACATTCAGTGGGTGGCTAACTTGGTTCTAGTCCCAAAGAAAAATAGGGATATTCGAATTTGTGTTGATTTCCATAACCTCAACACGTCATCAGAAAATGATAACTACCCAGTCCCTCCTATTATCACTAGATTTTGCACCCTCACTGCTTAGGTTCAAAACCTAGGGAATCTTTAAAATTATTGAAAGGAATGCTATATTTGTAAGTTGAAAAGAAAATGAATATAATAGAGATCAGGCTAACAGATGAGAATACTGAACAGTGGATGTATGAACATGGCATACTTGAATGAGTGAATACGAGTATGAACTTGCTAAAGGAGAGTTCAAGTTTGCTCATATCATTAATAAACATATAAACCATCCATAAGAATCCAAATATAGGAAAGAATCATGGGTAAATCAAAACATTTATCATTTCAAATTAAGCAAATAGGATTATCTCGAAAGCAATCACTTCAAAGCATTCTTAAAACAGATTGAAAATGTAATACATGCCTGTAATAAAAAATAGCAGTCTTATCTCTTATTAAAATCCCAACACTCTCAGCTGGTACTCCCCCTATCATGTTGCCAATGATCCAATTTATAGAAAAATATATTTCATCTGCAGTTACAGAGTATTTTGCATAAAATTTAAACAATAAACTAAAAATAGAAGCAATATCGAAGTAGTTGCAAGAACTATGGACTTGCTAGAGCTGTTGCCTTTAAATCTAGAATTGAGCTCTCAGATATCCAATTTTATCCGCTTTTGCCAAGTGTTGAGAAAATTACCCTTCAACTTATTAATTATCTTCCTAGAATTTATGAGTTGAATATAATTCACATCGAATGCTGTACTTATCACAAAAATATGAAAATCATCTTTGAACCCTTCTGCTCCAATAAACATGGACTCGCCTGTTGCATTTGTTGTCATTTTTTCAACTTCCAACTCAGCAACGACAGTTGTGACATCAGAGGATTCCTCCTTTCTCTTCTTAAAAGCATCGGCATGTTCATCTTGCTTATTTGCAGTATCATTAACAACAAATGGGTCTTCATTTTCTGGTTTATCCACCGACTGCTATTACGAAGCTTGAGCTACAACATTCTGTTGGGCAAGAGCAAAAGTTGCCACCACCTCATCCCCTGCATATAAGGTCACTTTTGGAAACCCAAAATAATCATGCGAGAGAAATTGTTCATTTGCCTGATGTTTGAAACAGACTTCCCTTCTACTTGATTCCTATTATTTGCACCACATGCATGATTCCCTGCAACAATAGAAAAGAGAACCATCTTAGCAATACCTTCCCCATGTATAGATGTCAAATAGTTGCAAGCCTTGTGTTGCTTACCCCATGCAAAACTATATCTAAAACCATGTAAATTTATGTATACCTGCGATGACAGCGTTGGCACTTGGAAACATTTATATTCCCTCAACATCTGGACTTTTTTAGGCCATGAAGTTTCAATGTTGTTCAAGCTAACCTAGCAGCTTTCCTTTGACAATATTCTAGTTCTTGCTTTGTATTTTCAAACCCTTAAATGATGTTTACCTTAACACATGATCATCGGTATTGAGACTTGGTCACATGCTTCAGTGCGTTCGATGCTCAATCTCTGTTTGATAAAAGTTCTTAGAACACATCCACGCATTTGACCCTCTCAGCTATTCTAATTTTCATTGAAGTGTTTTCGATGGATTCTTTCCCTTTGGCACACTTAATCATTGGGAATTTGTCATTTTGTGTCTTTCTAGCACTTAGCTGGATGTGCTTTTACCAATTATTTATCCTTCAAAATAATTATAAGGATTAAGATTCTTGGTGCTGCTAGAATCAGAAAATTTTGTGGTGACAACATCTGGCTCTAGCTGGGAATGGAGACTTCGTTGCAAAGCTACAAGAACCTAGCAGTTCTAGTGGCATTTTCTATTGGGTTGGAGTCTTCATTCTTCTATCAAATTTCAAAAACTTGATTCAAATCTAAACACAAATTAATGAAATGAAAACATACTTCTTCAAACCAACTGCTCAAGAAACAAACTTATTCATCTACTTAATCCTACTTCTAACTGGTAGAAGAAAACTGATCATCTGTAATCATGCTTCTAGTGAAGCCGTGATAACATCCAATGAACTACAAGAACTTTTGGCATGTAGATAGAAATCAAAGAAGAATTTAACATTTGTAGTATAAATTTTTTTTGCAAAGCATACTTATAATCATAATCCTCCTTGATTCCAAACTCTGCAAGGATAATTTTTTTTGAAAATGACAACACCATATAGATGGCCATTGGGTCCTACCAACTGTGTTGCATCTCTAGCTGATGCAAAAGGTCACATTGTTCCTCTACTTCACTTATTAAATGATATTTTATTTGTTCTATTGGAAGGAGAGCAAGAACATCATGCACGGTGAGATATGACTTTTGGTGAACTGTCTCTTCATGGATCTGATCAACATTAACATCCTCAACTTCATTCTTAATAGTAAGTGTTGGGCCTTAGGGAAGTATGCAAGGAATACAAGCAAACAAAGAAATGTGCAAGAATCAATCCAACACATGAGCACAAACAAGGAAAGGAAGCATGCAACAGATATAGAAGAAATCTACTAAGACAAGGAAATCTGTGTGGACAAAGGAAACTGTGCGAAAGATGAAATATGCGCAGAAGAATGAATATACACAAAAGATGTCACCTGCACGAAAAAGGAAAACTGAGTGGAAGGAAAATGCCGTAGGGTAAAGTAGTAGCACAAGTGTAGAATAACGGTCGAAAGTGATAGGACGATCGTGGGTACTGAAGTCATCTTAATTCGGCAGATGATACACGAGTGAATGCATGCTATAAGTAATGCCATTAGTGCCTCATGTCAAGTCATGATTTCCACAACTGTAGCTTGAGGGGTGGCTGATGGTGATAATTAACGGACTGCCTCTATGTAGTCGACCCTGTGTGGTCATGTAAAACAGTATAAATAGGAGGGATTCAATAGTTAGAGGGTTGGATTTCGGTGATTGTTGCTTTTATGTTGGTTATTATTTATTATTGTTACTTCCAATTGCTTCTGAAAGGTTAGTATTGGGAAGATCCCTGAAGGAGCGGAGAGAGGATGTAATATCTGAGTGGTATATTAGTCAAAAGTGTGTAGGTTGCAGTCGGAGGTAGTGCAGTAGAAAAGAAGCTCTGCTAGAGAGGTTGATCCAAGAAGTGTATGGATCAGTAGATGGTAGCAGTAGTTAGGAGAAATAATACAAAGACGCATGAGATCCAAAGAGTCTGAGCAGAAAGCTAGATCTAAGATAGTCCATAGTCAAATGGAGGATGAAGGCGCCATATATTTCTCATGGTAGATGAAGAGTGCCTTGTGGTTTTTCTAGGATGGGTTTCCACGTGAACTCTCCTGTGTGTTGATGATTGAATGTGTATGGTTGTGTGTGTTTATGTTTATGTTTATGACACAAGTCCTGTCATGGTTGCGAATGTCGTACTATCCTTAAAAGTCTGAATGCATGAATAGTTTATTGTGTGCTACTTCTGAATATTAGTTTATGTTTACGGCGCAATCGCTATTGCATGCCTATTATATTGCACATGTATGTTGGCTCACATTTATATTATGTTATGTTTAAAGTAATAAGGCCAAATTTGTGTCGTGCTGTTAGTAGTTGATAAAATATATGAGCAGTGTGCACTACAGTTTGGCATAAATGACGTCATCCTCACGATTTGGTCGAGCTCCTTGGTCGCGCCATAAGGGACCATAATCCCTCGACAAATCATGAAAATGTGGTTCCGGCAGTTACCCATCGAAGAGATATCTTACCTGAGACTATTCCTACTCTGCGGGAGTTTTCGACGGGGCTTGCTCTATCGCGCCGATATCTTGGGTGTTTTCTGGGTTGACGGGCTGCGTAGAACCTGGGTCGCACGAGTTAGGAAAAGTGGTGAACAGTAATACAATGAGGAGGAGTATCTTGATTTGAAAAGAAATTATCCTTATTCACTGCAAAATTATCCTCGTGCTGATAAGCATGATCATCCTTATGAAAATCAGTTAGAAAATTCATAATAAAATAACTCTTATATTCTGAACCAAAAGAATTTTCTGTTGCATATATGAAATCATTTTGTTGATGTAATTGAGAAGTAGATGCATCTTTCACACCACTGATAGTTGACACATCTAATTCACTGATTGTAATAGTTGGAGTTAAGAATAAATATGAAGATGACATATCATCATTTCAATAGGAATAAAAACTTAGGGTTGATTCTCTCCACCCGTAGATTCTCTTCACTTCCTTTGCATCAACACACATCTACCGCAAAGATAATGAATTTCTTTCTTTAAGGTATAAGAATAGAATGGGATGTTGTTCCATTGTGTATTGTATCATAGCAACAATCTTAGTAGGTCGGATTTCAATAGGCATGTTGTAATAAATATTGTGAAATCTTCTATTGAATTCAGAGATAGTTTCATCTATCTTCTTCTTCAAGGAAGAGAATTCAGATAGTAACTGATCGAAGGATTTGTTCTCTCCCTAGAATCTTGAAAATGAATTATAAAACTCAGTCCATGAACAAATAGAATGAGCTTCCAAATTTCTAAACCAAAAAGAAGCATCTCCAGCTAAAGATTTTGAAAATAATCTCATGACAACATCTTCATGTAATATTTCAAAATTATCAACAAAGTTTTCAAAGGCTCCCAAATGCTTCTCGGCTGTAACATGATCCTCTCCAGTAAACCGAGGAAGATACTAGAAGAAATCAAAAGGATAAGAATTAAGGTAATAAGGAAGATTCAAAGGTTTAAACAATCTATTTTTGATTTTGTCTTGAAAAGATGGTAGGATTAACAAGATGATGGCAAGGCTCACTAATAATGTCATGAGATGTTGAGATCTAAACGGTCTGTAAAATTTGGGAACATGTCCATGGCGATCAAGTTTGACGGTCATGGACATGCTCCCAAATGTTACGGAATTCGTTTTAAATCCTCGAGGCAAACTACTTTAAGTGAATTTTCTCCTAGATTTGAGGGAGAATTTCTACCAAATACATAATTGACTGGTTTATTTGTTAAGTTCCCCTTGTTGATGTACCTCTTTTTTGGGACTAAGTTAATAAATGGTCAAACTCAACATTTTGCAGAGTTTTTCTTTTATGGACAAGGTACAAATTGATGTTATGAAGAGTTTCCCAAATTCTAGTCATTTGGATCATTTCAAAGTGGGCCAAAACTTTTAAGGTAGATAGTCAAAATTGTCATCCATATTCTTATGGGTTTTCCAAATTCTAGTTAACAGAACTTCCATACCCAACAATGATATAGATATATATATCCTAATAAGGCGGGCGAGAGCTGGCAGCCCAAGCGGGGACATGAGCCGGAAGCTGGCTATTGATGGGATTGCTGTAGACTGCCATTACACCACCAGAATCATTTGCTGGCATGTTTCCCTGCCCCGTTGAGGCTGCCATAGCTCCCTGATTGTCCTGTAATTGGGCGTTCGCTGCATTTTCTTCGTCTACTTTGGCGGGCAGGCGGTGATACTGGAAATTCGTAAATGAAGTCGCAATGATCCTGACTGGTCCGACTGCGATGAACTCTCCCATGACGCTACCTCCGACGATCTGTCCTTGCAACCCAACCAAGCTTATTGTCAGACCCCCGGTCCAGGAAGACGAAGACGAATAAGAAGAGGGAACCGGAAGATACATGCCCGAGATCGACAATAACTGGCCACAGCACTTAATGAATCCCGGGGAAATGGCGTGTTGCAGGATCACGCTAGCGACCATGCGGGTGCCGCTCATAACGCAGAGCCCCATCTGAGTCTGCTGCACAAAGTGCAAAACGCTCTCCCCAATATCTGAACCCGCCGCCACCTCCAGAATGTGAGGTGTCATGGCATTTTCGGGAGGCTTCGGCTTATTCTTTGACCCAAGCGGACGACCCCTTGGCTTTCTCCTGGAGCCTCCCTCAGCACCACCACCACCACCACCGGAGGACGGCTGTATATTGATCTGCGTTTCTGATCTCCCTCTACCGATGATCTCCCTCTACCGACGGCTCCTCCTCCTCCTAAATCACTACTTTGGCCTTCGTCTTCTTCAAAAGTCTGGAAGTCATTGCTGCAGCAGCAAAGTGCTTTAAACAATATAATACTCGCCACAGAACCAGTCGACCAAACTGCGTTAAACAATATAAAACTCCCAGAGAACCATTCCACGAATCCAACAAATGTCTATTATATATATACTACTTGGACTTGGACTGGATCGGCTCCACAACCCTTTCATTAATGAGAACAAGACCACCACTCACTCATCGATATCACTCCGCTCCATGTGGAGATGTGGTGGCTGATGGATATTTGCCAAGTAGTTGGATTTGTTCTTTTGGGTCACTTTTACAATATTTTCTTTTGCCAAATTTCAAAATCCACTCAGGGTTATACAAAGAACCCAAAAGTAATTCACAATGATATTTTCAACCAATCATAAATAAAGAACTGTCACTAACCCCCTCCTCCTCCTTGGTTAAGGAATTCAAGTCCCCAAGTAATTAAGAGCGATATTCCTGCCAAATCATGATATTTTCAGCCAATCATAAATAAAGAAGGGCCACTAACCACCTCTTCCTTAGTTACAAGGAACTTAAGTCCAGAAGTAATTAAGAGTAATATTTCTGACCAATCATAACTAAAGAACGGTCACTAACCACCTCCTTTTTTGTTAGAGAAAATGTATTTAAAGTAGTAATTAAGAGTGATATTTCTGACCAATCATAAATAAAGAACGGTCACTAACCACCTCCTCTTTTGTTAGAGAAAATGTACATAAAGTAGTAATTAAGAGTGATATTTCTGACCAATCATAAATAAAGAACGGTCACTAACCACCTCCTCTTTTGTTAGAGAAAATGTACTTAAAGTAGTTTTCCTCAACGGTCTGTAACATTTGGGAACATGTCCATGGCGGTCAAGTTTGACGGTCATGGACATGCTCCCAAATGTTACATAATTCGTTTTAAATCCTCGAGGCAAACTACTTTAAGTGAATTTTCTCCTAGATTTGCGGGAGAATTTCTACCAAATACATAATTGACTGGTTTATTTGTTAAGTTCCCCTTGTTGATGTACCTCTTTTTTTGGACTAAGTTAATAAGTGGTCAAACTCAACATTTTGCAGAGTTTTTCTTTTATGGACAAGGTACAAATTGATGTTATGAAGAGTTTCCCAAATTCTAGTCATTTGGATAATTTCAAAGTGGGCCAAAACTTTTAAGGCGAAGTTCGATAGTCAAAATTGTCATCAATCGGTTGGAAGAAAGTGATAATCTTATGGGTTTTACAAATTCTAGTTAATTAGGAAAATTGTTTTGCAAAGCATACTTACAATCATTATCCTCCTTGATTCCAAACTCTGCAAGGATAATTTTTTTTGAAAATGACAACACCATATAGATGGCCAATGGGTCCTACCAACTGTGTTGCATCTCTAGCTGATGCAAAAGGTCACATTGTTCCTCTGCTTCACTTATTAAATGATATTTTATTTGTTCTATTGGAAGGAGAGCAAGAACATCATGCACGGTGAGATATGACTTTTGGTGAACTGTCTCTTCATAGATTTGATCAACTTCACGGGGTCTTCACTTAGTGAAACCATGCCATAGCACGTTCGTTCATGGCATATGAAACAATACCCCTATTTTCAAAAAATATTGGAAAATACCTCCCAAAATCATTTTTTTAACCCCCTCCCAATATGCCTTGCCGATTTTAAAAAACCCCTATTTTCCCTATATATTGCATGTATCCATTTTTTCATTTACATTTTTTATACCCCTTTATATTTATACCTAAGGAAGAAAAAAACTGAACACAAGAAAGGGCGACACTTGATAGGCACCCTTAGGCAAATCACTTTATTAGGAATTAAAATGTATCACATGATGTCAAAACAAATAAGAGAAGGTTTATTTGTACCAATCTCAAATAGTAGTGTGTTTTCCCCAAGAAGGGTTCAAAAATGAAACTTACACCATTTATAACTGCTTCTTTCCATCACAGTCTTTTTATCCAAGCACCATTTTGGTATCTTACAGTTGGTTTCCCAAGCCCACTCAACACTGCTTTCTATCTTACAGTTGGTTTCCCTGATGATGGCTGAAGAGTTCACATAAAATGTATGGCTTAAAATCTTTTATGTAGTAAAATCCAAAACACACAAACAAGATGTGTAATTAAGGAAAATCTGACAATATAAGCAACAGATCACAGACGCAGAGAAGATCAATGAAATACATGATTTACATTTTCTAGAGTGCTTACTTTCATTAGGCATTTAATCCTATTGCCTTGAATGTTTGTTTACAACCTGTCCAGAAGCTCATTGCAATTTTGACAATATAGAAAGCACTGTATGCATGCTAGAAAATAACATAGATTGATAAGGGTCGTATTAAGATACATCTTTCAGGTTATACAAATTATTCCAACAATGATAGTTGTAGCAATCTCTGAACAACTCATGCTAACTAGAAAATTTAA
>LPNX010138940.1:18012-45443 GCA_001517045.1 Pseudotsuga menziesii | reverse complement strand
GCTACACTATTACTCTGAAGTGATGTATGCACTCTACTGCATCCACATCACTGGTTTCGACTGACGATAGGCATTTTTTGTTAGATTTCAAGAATACAGTGAATTTGACTCACATTTGATTATGGTGTCTTCTGCCTCAATTGAGGGAAGGGAGAGTCATTTTGTCAAACAGTATTGAGTTATCTAGACAATTTTTAATCTTCTCATTCATTGTTTTCATAAAAACACCATGTTCTTTTATTTTATTGCAGAGTTATTACCTTTACAAATGCTAGTTATGGTATTCAATTTCTCCCAACATCATATGACTATCAGGTGATGTTGAAAAATATACAAATAGACCAAATAAATTCACCCCTGTTATTTGAATTTAAAGGATAGGCCGTATTCAAACGTGAAAGGCAAATTTAAATAACAGAATCTAATCTAGTTGACTCCAACCAATGTGACTTGCTTGTCTTGATGATTTCTGGTGCTTTATCTTCTATAGACAATTGAGCTCTCTTCGTTTTACCTCTACAAGGGCTTGAATTGTCAGACAGATCTTCTCTAGATGAATCCAATGTCATCCTTCTTCCTACAGACAAGCCACCTCTCTAAACTTAAATAGACTCAGTGGGTTTGGTGTTGCTGGTGTAGTGCCTACAAGCCATTTTGAGAACCATTTGAGGTCTAATGTTTCTAGCGCAATATCTTTAATAACTAAGCCAGAGTTGAATACAACAGAGAGACTTTAAAAGGTCATTAGAGAGTGAAAGCAATATTCATAATGATGGAGACAATATTTTGAATTTTTCTTCTATCTTGAAGTAATTAGGATACAATCACCAGATATAGGCATTATTTCAGAGCAGACCATTCGTGAAACGAAGTTTGGTCAGAAAAGGAAAAGCATGGAAAAATAAATTTGAGGTTCTCGATTAGTTCCTGAAAGTGAGTTCTAGGAACTAGGAAGTTTCCCTATGTATCTAGATTGAGCATTAAAGACAATACATAATCTTACCAAATACATTCATTCAAAAGTTGTAACAATAATGCTTAAGCCAGTTGTATTTAGCAATCCATGACATAAAAATAAAAAGGATAACAATAGTAGTAAAATTTAGTGTGAGTTCATGTGCAAACTCTAAATATTGAGCATTAAAGACAATATATAATCTGACCAAATACATTCATTCAAAAGTTGTAACAATAATGCTTAAGCAAGGTGTATTTAGCAATCCATGACATAAAAATAAAAGGGATAACAATAGTAGTAAAATTTACTGTCAGTTCATGTGCAAACTCTAAAGAACTCTAGCCACTCCATTTGAAGTTTTGGGAATTTTGGAAACCATTTAATACACTTATTATGATTGTTTTCTCTTAATGTTGGACATTTTCTAACAATTTTGTTATGTATATGAGAGTATATGAAATCAGATATGTGTATAGCTGCAAAATGTATCCTAACATATATCAACTTCAGTATTGGAAGTTGAAAGAAGGAAGGCCACTTAGTTTTACCTCGTGAAAAATCTAGTGAGCTAGTTTATGCTTCATCTCATTTACTAAAAGGCTAAAGCTTCAAAAAAATTCAAAAGGTTTAGTAGATTAGGGAAGTTAATTAAATTGTTTTGACATTCCTTCAACAAATATTCATTAGCTTTAGTTTGGTAATTGGTGACCCAAATCTTATTTGAAGGGTTAGTACACCTCAAAACTGACCATATTTAGCTATCTATCATTATATGCAATAAATTTTCATGATAATTTATTATTATTATTATGTTCAGCATGGACTTCATCCTTAACTTCATCCTTAAAAAATGACTTTTACCTTTCGCCTTGCTATATCGTTTGCAAGATCCCTTTCCATCCAGTCATCAAGCTCCCAGAAAACCTATTCATACCTTTCATGTTCCTGTAAAGCTAATCCATAAACAAATAAAACACATACAACATAGCTGGAAAATTTCGATTCTGAATTCTAAAAGATTGAGCATTAGTTAAACATAATAATAATTCCAAAAGAATATGAATTTTCAATATAATAATTTATAAAAATGTATATCATTGCACCTTCTCCCAATCATTTTGGTGACTTGGAATCCCATTACACTTCCATGATTCATGTAAACTTTTACAAAATGATACATAATACAGTTCTGTGGTACTTAATGACAGTTGAGGAAGGCTGGCTTCCCCCAAAGGAAAGGAAAACCAACAAAATTATATTGGTTTTCTTACTATACACCTCACGGGGATTCTTGTCAACTAGTGGCGATGTTGGTGATCAGTTTTTCAGATAAGATGCAGTGCCAATAGCTTCTGTCGAATATTCATGTGCTAGCCCTGCACCACTGAGCCTACACCTCCCCTCTGTAAGGAGGAAATCCTTTAGGTGTATAAAAGATGTGTATATGTTTAGCTCCACTTGGAGATCCAGATAGATTTCTGGGGTGGTTTCTTCCATAATATGTATGCCGTGGAATTGAGTGATGAAGAATGGTTATGGCATTTTCCTGGTGTTTCCTATGGTTTTATTTTTATGTATGCATGAGGGTTGTTTATTACATTTTTAAGGGACAGTTTGAAGGCATGTTTACAATCTGAAGAAGGTCTGGACATTGTAACTTCTTGTAGCAGCGTGGTCATATCTCCATGGTAGTTTATGGTCAATTCTAAGCAGTGTATTTGAGGCAACCCTATTACAGCAATTCGGATCAGAGGCTGTGACCCATGGTTTTATAATCTTCCCACCTGAGCTTCAATATACCTATAGTTTTTGTGATCCTCGCCCTAGACCTTTGTTTGAAGAGAAGACAAGTATGAAAAACGTACTGGTTGACTTATCAACATCTAAATCCGACAATATGAGGTCCATACTAAAGATAAAGAAGCCTACAAGCCATTTTGAGTACCATTTCAGGTTTGGTGTTGCTGGTGCAGTGCCTACAAGCCATTTTGAGAACCATTTGAGGTCTAATGTTTCTGGTGCAATATCTTTAATAACTGAGCCAGAGTTGAAGACAACAGAGAAACTTTAAAAGGTCATTAGAGAGTGAAAGCAATATTCATAATGATGGAGACAATTTTTTGAATTTTTCTTCTTATCTTGAAGAAATTAGGATACAATCACCAGATACAAGAATTATTTCAGAGTATACCATGCGTGAAACAAAGTTTGGTCAGAAAAGGAAAAGCATGGGGATTGTCTCCACACATCCCAAATGTGTGTTTCCTTGGCCCCATGCCCCCTATCCCGAAAACTTGGGGAAACATTGCTTTTATCTCAGAAGCAATAATAATGTGTAAAAAACTCATTTATATCAATGCATTTTTATGTGCAATTACTAAAACACCAAATGGAACGACAGAGGCAAAGTTATTATCAATTGGCAATGAAAAATGACAATAAATTCACCAAAAATATTCAGGTATTTATGCACCACATTGTTGCACACAACCCAAAAATTGTATTAATTCTCCAGATTGATGCAAACATGTAACATCTGGGTCAAGACACAATATTATGAGAGTACATGCATTACAATGGGGAAATTTCTATGTGATTTATATCTATCCCTGAGAAATATAAAATGTGATGTAGTTACGCTTGAAAATAATACGATATCAACAAAATACACATACTTTCTTATTAAGGATTTGTAAATCTCCTTTAAGGAATTTAAAAAACAGAGGGAATCAGAAGCATACCTATATAGGTGTTTTAATTAATGCCTTTCCAATCAAGGTTGCAGTGAATAATTTCCAGAATGGAACTGAAAGTTTCCCACACATGATGCCTGCAAGATCAAACAAGGGATTTGGTACCTGCAATTTAAACATAAGAAATCAAGCTATAGGAATATTTAAAAGAAAATAAGAATGATGAACAATGGTAATTACATTGTACATGCCAAACAAACATCCAGTGTGAAGGGGTATGCGGTGATGTAAATATCTCGGATATCTCCTCATTTTTCTAAGTTTTTCAGGTCCAAGTTTATGCTTACTGATGTGTTTTTATATTTTCCCCAATATATTCTGGTAGGACAGAATATATGGCAACAGAAAACCCAAATGGCAAGGCTAAGCAAACTGAAATTATTTTTCTGCTTAAATTATTGAAAGACCAGCAGAGAAATGTTCTATGCATTCCCTTTATCGGTAACATTATTTGCAAAATTGGTTGTATGCTAATATACTCATACTACCAGCTTGGTTTTGGTAGGACAGAGTAAATGGAAATAGAAAACCCAAATGGAATTCTCTTTTTCTGCTTGAACAATTGAAAGACCAGCCCAGAAATGTTCTATAAACTAAGATTTTAAAGTGTTTGCATTTAAGTTGATTTTAGGTGACAGTTCTGGTAGAACCCAGATGGCAAAGCTAAGCAGACTGGAATTCTCTTTTTCTCTATGGGAAAGATATAGACTGCAATCTTACCTCAACATCTATTGCTTCTAAATTTGCATCATTGCTACCTATCTTAGATCCTATAACACTTCTATGGCAAAGATATAGACCACAATGTCCCCATCTGTTGGAGGAGCTACTTTGAAACGTTTTGGCCATGCACTACAACGTTGCACTTGCTCCAAATGCAGCTGTGAAGGAAATTTTCTTGATACTTCATAAACTTTTGGAGATGCTTTGTTAGCCAGATATGCTTGTATACCATCATAAAACTTATAACTAATAACTTTATCAATAATTTTAAAGCCACCCCTGTGAATGGAATGGGCAGAATTAGAACCTTATCAAATAGATAAATGTGAATCAAAACTCTTGATCTGAATAAGATTCTCCTTAAGGCTCAAATTGGCGTATTAATTCTACCGATAGGAGAGGAAAAAATATAAAGACATTATAATAAGTTAACAGTATTATAAGGAGAGTTGTCATAATCAGGAGAAAACAGAACATTGCATTTTACATAATATGTCATTTATCTCATTGAAGTTGCATCAATGATAATACCCTGCAGTAACTAATGAGAATGGCTACATACCTCCAGAAAGACTCGGATGCAAGTTTTGTTAGCTACTTACTCTGTGGAAACCCAAAACGACCATTAAGAGTTGTTACAGTTACATTGCCTTTTGATGCAGAAACTGATAAACTGGTCCTCTCAGATTGACCAAATGTGTGAGTGTGCATCAATGCCGAAGATGATACATCTATTTCCAAGGACTTATGCATGCATATTTCAGCCTGTGTTGCCACTGATACCTCTCTACCAAAAGCCTGGGCTACTGAAGCTGGCGACAAAGGCTTTACAATACTCTCTTCCAGACTAAACACATATTTATAAGACCCATTAATGGGATTTCCAGTTACAGCATTTGAGATGTTTGTAATTGTATCTGAGCTCCCTTTATCTTTCACTGGCGAGGTCAATTTGACCTCCTTCTTGCTATTTTTGGTCCCAGGAACCATCTCAGATACAATATTTGTCATTATCTGTAAAGTAGCAGCTCTCCTAGAAGCTTCCACTAGGTGTGAATTATCTATCAATGATTCCGAAGTTGACTTCAATCTGGATGCTGAAAAATTATCATCCAAAATTAAAAATTTGCCCCATCTGAAAATTTTGCCGACACATAACAGTAATAAATACAAGGACTGGAAAATCTCTGCTTCGTGAAGTGTATATCAACTCACAATTTAAAAGCATCCACGGGCATAAAAGCCTTCAATGAAATTGTATATTATTATATTCTTCTATCCTGATATAAGTTTGTCAAAAGAACAAAGCTGCAAATTAGAGATATAGACAGGTAGTGTTGGAGGAGCTACTTTCTGCACCATATGGCAATCTTACCTCAACATCTACTGCTTCTAAATTTGCATCATTGCTACCTGTCTTAGATCCTATAACACTTCTATTCTCAGGACTGCCTGACAGAATAGCTTTTCCTGCAGCATCTATTTTACTTACTTCATGTAAAGAAGAGTGAGGACTCAAACTCAAGTTACATAGAATGTCAGAATGAAGAGATCCTACTAACCCCTCTGATGCTTGCATATCTCACTATCTCAAAGATATGGACATATCTGGC
Source organism: Pseudotsuga menziesii (assembly GCA_001517045.1). Taxonomy (NCBI): domain Eukaryota; kingdom Viridiplantae; phylum Streptophyta; class Pinopsida; order Pinales; family Pinaceae; genus Pseudotsuga; species Pseudotsuga menziesii. The sequence continues at coordinate 39,396 of LPNX010138940.1, read as the reverse complement.
AACCTAGATGAGGAGTTCAAATCTGATAAAGCTGAAGATGTATAAATATCTGAAACCCCCAAATGGACAGGCATATCAGGGAACCAAGGCTTTCCATGCATCTCTGTAAGAGATGACCCTGAGGAGTGACTTGGAGGACTTCCACTATCCTTTGATTTGTCACGAGATTCAGCTGGAAGATCATCAAAAAAGTTTTTAAATGCATCCATGGATGTTTCAAGCTTATCCGGAGAATCTCTGTTGAAAGCATCACTCTTACCATGATTGTATCTTACAATTTGGTTACCAGTACATCCATTTTCCCCAATCTCCAAGACCTCATCATGATTTGGCAGTCTTCTTTTCTTGTTTGTAGTAGCAATATGAGCAATCTTATCATGATGTTGAACAAGTTGTGGCACAAAGTTGGGATTCTGCACAGCTTTAGCCAAGAATGCCATCATACGATGTTGTCGTTGTTCCATTACTTGCAGCCACTCTTCCAATGACTGCAAGTCAAACTCTGTACCAGGACATCTTCTAACAAAGGTAATACCAGGACTATATCTAGCTACTAGGCATGTTAGATAAGGCTACATTAACTATAGAATACAATAAAGTACAACAATAAAAATTCCAAAAAACCGTGCCATAGGAGCATTTACAATACATAAAGCACAGAAAACAGTGTCCCTGAAATTGTTACACAACTAAGAAGAAATAGTAACAAATGCAAAGAAACCCAATAGCACAGCCTGGTGAAGATAAAATGCATACAAATTTCCAAAATATGCATGCATTTTAACCAAAATCCCATTGCAGAGGAAAAGAACAAAAGAAATGATGGAGGCGGTTGGGGTGGAACCCGTGACCGCAGCAGCAGCAAAGAAAATGTGAGAGAAAACACTATCCACCAGATAAACTCAGTAGGGTGATTTCCAGGCCTTCTCCTCATATGATAATGGCGTTTAGCTCTGGACCCACTCATGAAAACGATCAGTAGGAGAAACTTAGTAGGGTGATTGCCAGGCCTTGTCCTCAAATGATAATGGCGTTCGGATGTGGATCCACTCATGAAAACGATCAGCAAGAGCATGACATGGGCTTCCATGGGATTCATGGAGCTTTGATGGCCATGCCCATTATGAAGAAGAGGTTCAGAACCAAGTTCATGCAGGAGCAGAAGGACAAAATGTGCAGTTTTGCAGAGAAGGGCGCGGGCAGAAATTTGGAACAAAATAACCCTAAACATATTGGATATTTATATACTTAAAAAAAAACCCTTATTACCCCTAATATACCACCAATATATTGACTTTAAATTTTTTAATTTTTAACCACCCCAATATGAACGGATGTGATATCATATTGGTCCCTAGGTGACGCCCCCGTGATCAACATTAACATCCTCAACTTCATTCTTAATAGTAAGTGTTGGGCCTTAGGGAAGCATGCAAGGAATACATGCAAGCAAAGAAATGTGCAAGAATCAATCCAACACATGAGCACAAACAAGGAAAGGAAGCATGCAACAGATATAGAAGAAATCTACGCAGACAAGGAACTCTGTGTGGACAAAGGAAACTGTGCGAAAGATGAAATATGCACAGAAGAATGAATATACACAAAACATGTCACCTGCATGAAAAAGGAAAACTGAGTGGAAGGAAAATGCCGAAGGGTAAAGCAGTAGCACAAGTGTAGAATAACGGTCGAAAGTGACAGGATGATCATGGGTGCTGAAGTCATCTTAAGTTAGCAAATGATACATGAGTGAATGCATGCTATAAGTAAGGTCATTAGTGCCTCATTTCAAGTCATGATTTCCACAACTATAGCTTGAGGGGTGGTTGATGGTGATAGTTAACGGACTGCCTCTATGTAGTCGACCCTGCGTGGTCATGTAAAACAATATAAATAGGATGGATTCAATAGTTAAAGGGTTTGATTTCGGTGATTGTTTCTTTTATGTTGGTTATTATTTATTATTGTTACTTCTAGTTGCTTCTGAAAGGTTAGTATTGGGAAGATCCCTGAAGGAGCGGAGAGAAGCAGTAAGATCTGAGTGGTATATTAGTCAAAAGTTTGTAGGTTGCAGTTGGAGGTAGTGTAGTAGAAAAGAAGCTCTACTAGAGAGGTTGATCCAAGAAGTGTGCGGATTAGTAGATGGTAGCAGTAGTTAGGAGAAATAATACAGAGAGCATGAGATCCAGAGAGTCTGAGCAGAAAGCTAGATCTAAGACAGTCTATAGTCAAATGCAGGATGAAGGTGCAATATATTTCTCGTGGCAGATGAAGAGCGCCTTGTGGTTTTTCCAGGATGGGTTTCCATGTGAACTCTCCTGTGTGTTGATGATTGAATGTGTATGGTTGTGTGTGTTTATGTTTATGTTTATGACGCAAGTCCTGTCATGGTTGAACAAATGTCGTACTATCCATAAAAGTCTAAATGCATGAATAGGTTATTGTGTGCTGCTTCTGAATATTAGTTTATGTTTACGACTCAATCGCTGTTGCATGCCTATTATATTGCACATGTATGTTGGCTCACATTTATATTCTGTTATGTTCAAAGTACTAAGGCCAAATATATGTCGCGCTATTAGTATTTGATAAAATATATGCGCGGTGTGCACTACAGTTCGGCATAAATGAATTCATCCTCCCGATTTGGTCGAGCTCCTTGGTCGCGCCATAAGGAACCATAATCCCTCGACAAATCATGAAAACGTGGTTCTGGCAGTTACCCATCGAAAAGATATCTCAACTGAGACTATTCCTGCTCTGTGGGAGTTTTCGACGGGGCTTGCTCTGTCGGGCCGATATCTTGGGTGTTTTTTGGGTTGACGGGCTGCGTAGAACCTGGGTCACACGAGTTAGGAAAAGTGGTGAACAGTAAGACAATGAGGAGTAGTATCTTGATTTGAAAATAAATTATCCTTATTCACTGCAAAATAATCCTCCTGCTGATAAGCATGATCATCCTTATGAAAATCAGTCAGAAAATTCATAATAAAATAACTCTTATATTCTGAACCAAAAGAATTTTCTGTTGCATATATGAAATCATTTTGTTGATGTAATTGAGAAGTAGATGCATCTTTCACACCACTGATAGTTGACACATCTAATTCATTGATTGTAATAGTTGGAGTTAAGAATAAATACGAAGATGACATATCATCATTTCAATAGGAATAAAAACTTAGGGTTGATTCCTGCTGTTCATACACTTCTTCCATTTCCTGCACATTAAAATCTTTATCAAGAATTTGATCATGAAGCTTGCCACAAACCCATAGATTCTCTTCACTTCCTTTGCATCAACAAACATCTACTACAAAGATAATGAATTTCTTTCTTTAAGGTATAAGAATAGAATGGGATGTTGTTCCATTGTGTATTGTATCATAGCAACAATCTTAGTAGGTCGGATTTCAATAGGCATGCTGTAATAAATATTGTGAAATATTCTATTGAATTCAATGATAGTTTCAGCTATCTTCTTCTTCAAGGAAGAGAACTCAGATAGTAACTAATCGAAGGATTTGTTCTCTCCCTAGTATCTTGAAAATGAATTATAAAACTCAGTCCATGAACAAATAGAATGAGCTTCCAAATTTCTAAACAAGAAAGAATCATCTCTAGCTAAAGAGTTTGAAAATAATCTCATGACAACATCTTCATGTAATATTTCAAAATTATCAACAAAGTTTTCAAAGGCTCCCAAATGATTCTCGACTGTAACATGATCCTCTCCAGTAAACCGAGGAAGATACTCAAAGAAATCAAAAGGATAAGAATTAAGGTAATAAGGAAGATTGAAAGGTTTAAACAATCTATTTCTGATTTTGTCTTGAAAAGATGGTAGGATTAACATGAGGATTAACAAGATGATGGCAAGGCTCACTAATAATGTCATGAGATGTTGAGATCTAAACAGTTTTTGAATCGGTTTAACCTCCTCGAGGCTACATGAATGATTAAATTTAGAAGCGATTTGAATACAAAAATCATTCTTATGAACAGGTTGGGATGAAGATATAGGATCAACATCAACAACATAAGGAGGCTACAAATTTTCCTCTTCTAAAGATGGGTATACAAAGTTAAGTGATCATCATCTGAATAAACAAAACATAAGATTATTCTCTTAATGCATGAAGGGAACAACCGAAATGAGATGATAAAGAAAAACAAAAGTTTATGGAGAAAGGTCATGAAGAGATACCTGGTTTTACACTTCATCCCCTTCATATTTTGTCAAAAATATTCTACCCAGTGAAATCTTTAATTGTGGAGTCGCCATGCAAATGATTGCAGGAAATCTCTTATGTCCTTCTCTTATCTTCCATCAAGAGATGGATTTGTGTTGTTATTTTTCTTCCCAGGGAAGATATCTTCGCTCCTACGTCCTCGACAATGGCGCTAGGAGATGTTATCACTAGAGTTCGCACCATGACTGCATAGGTTCAAATCCTAGAAAATATTTAAAATTATTGAAAGGATGGCTAGATTTGTAAGTTGAAAAGCAAATAAATATAACATAGATCATGATAACAAATGAGAATACTGAACAATGGATGTATGAACATGACAAACTTGAATGAGAGAATACGAGTATGAACTTGCTAAACGAGAGGTCAAGTTTTCTGATATCATTAATAAACATATAAAACATCCATAAAAATCCAAATATAGGAAAGAATCATGGGTAAAGAAAAAAATTTATCGTTTCAAATTAAGCAAACAGGCTTATCTCGAAAGCAATCACTTCAAAGCATTATTAAAACAGATTGAAAACGTTATACATGCCTATAATAAAAAAATAGCAGTCTGATCTCGTATTACACTCTCAACCCTCTTCGATGGTACTCCCCCCTATCTCGTTACCAATGATCCAATTTATAAAAGAATATATTTCCCCTACGGTTACACATTTTTATGCATAAAATTTAAACAATAAACTAAAAATAGAATAAATCTTGAAGTAGTTGCAAGAAATATGGAATTGCTGGAGTTGTTGCCTTTAAATCTGGAATTGACCTCTCGGATATCCAATTTTCTCCCCTATTTCCAGGTGTTGATAAAATTACCCCGCAACTTATTAATTATCTGCCTGTAATTTATGAGTTGAATATAATTCACACTGAATGCTGTACTTATCACAAAAATATGGAAATCATCTTTGAACCCTTCTGCTCCAATAAACATGGACTCGCCTGTTGCATTTGTTGTCAGTTTTGTAACTTCTAACTTAGCAAGGAAAACTGTGACATCAGAGGATGCCTCCTTGTTCTTCTTAAAACCACCGGCAAGTTCATATTGCTTATTCACAGTATCACTGAGAACAAATGGGTCTTCATTTTTTGGTTTATCCACCAACTGCTATTGTGAAGACTACGCTGCAGCATCCTGTTGGGCAGGAGCAAAATTACCTCCACCTCATCCCCAACGGATAAGGTCTCTTCTAGAAACTTAAAAGAAGCATGTGATAGAACTTGTACATTTTCTTGATGTTCAACCGACTGCCCTTCTACCTGATTACAGTTATTTGCACCATGTGCATGATTCCTTGCATCAATAGCATAGTGAACCATCTTAGCAACACCTTCCCCATGTATAGATGTCAAAATAATGGCAATCCTTGTGATTCTTACCCCATGCAAAAATATATCTAAATCCATGTAAATTTCTGTATACTTGCAACAACAACGTTGGAACTTGGAAACATTTGAAATATTCCCTCAATATCTTGACGTTTTCAGGCCATGAACTTTCAATACTCTTCAATCTAACCTAGTAGTTTCCTTTGATAATATTCAAACCCTTGCTTTGTATTTTCAAATCCTTAAATGATGTTTACCTTAACACATGATCATCGGTACGGAGACTTGGTCACATGCTTCAGTGCGTTCGATGCTTAGTCTTTGTTTGATAAAAACTCTTTGAACACATCCACGCATTTGACCCTCTCAGCTGTTCTAATTTTCATTGAAGTGATGTGGATGGAGCCTTTCCCTTTGGCGCACTTAATCATTGGGCATTTTTCATTTTGTGTCTTTCTACCACTTAGTTGGACGTTCTTTTACCACATTATTTTATCCTCCAAAATAATTATAAGGATTAAGGTTCTTAGTGCTGCCAAAATCTAAAGATTTTCTAGTGACAACACCTCGCATGGTAAATCCTTCAAAAAAATTCTGGATTTGAGATGTTGTCATTACTTGATGGTTTCTTAGGTTATAATCAGATTCTAGTTTCTCCTGATGATCAATTAAAAATTTCCTTCATAACTTCGTGGTGAACTTATGCCTATCGAAAAATGCCCTTTGGTTTGATTAATGTTGGAGAAAGTTTTCAACCAGTAATGGATATAGCTTAGCATTTTGGGGATTAATTAATCATGCAATACCATTTTATCTTAATGATTCTACCATGTTTTCTAAACCCCAAGAAAAAAATCTTTGCGGTAACCCAGGTAATTTTATTAAGTTGCGTAGTTTCCAAAGATGGAATCATGATTTATGCTCATAGAACTTAGGATATATCTAATATTACTAATCCTTCCAGTAAAAAGGCTATGCAATCCCTTTTGGGAAAAATTAATTTATCGCGAGTTTCTCTGAAATTATTTGTTCTCTTCAAAACATGATTAAGAATTATGCAAACTTTAGCTGGGTTAACAATGAAAAAGAGTTGTTCAAAAGAATTATAGAAGCCATATATGAAGCTCCTTCTCTTTTAAGTCCTGATTTCAGTAAGGATTTTATACTTTCTACTTTTCCTTCATATATTTCATACGCTGCTGTATAAAATTATGAGGTTCCTATATCTTTTGTGAGTTATAATGTTAAAGGAGCTAAGTTAAATTATCATGAAGTAGATAAGAAAGAGTTTGTTGTTTTTAGAGCAGTAAAACATTTTCGATCTTATCTCTTAAAATCTAGAACTAAAGTAATTGTTTTGTATTCTGCCGTAAGGAACCTCTTAGTACAAAAAGATTTAGGTGATAGAAGATCCCCTTAGATGACATTCTTACAAGATTATGATCTTGAAATTAAACCTTCATCTTTGTAAACTTGTAGCTGAGTCATCCCATTTTCCGGTGGGTAATACTGATGTCAACATAAATGAGTCTTTTCTTAAAAAAGAGATCTATTTCATTCCTCCTCCACAAGAATCTTACTGTTATGACATGAGAGTTGTTCTTGAAACATGGAATACCCTAGATAACCTAGAACCAAAAAAGAGAAAGGCCTTAATATTGAAATCAACTGCTTATCAATTGATTAATAATGTACTTTCTAGAAAAAATCAGATGGTGTATTATTGTGTTGTCTTGATAATGATGAAACTGGAATAGTTTTAAAAGAGTTACACTCTGGTCCAACACGTGGTAATTTTGGAGGAGAAATTATTACGCATAAAATATAAAAAGCTGTTTATTATTGGCCTACTTTATCTGAGACTCGTATGCATATTTTAGAAAATGTCAATATTGTCAAACAATTATTGGAAGGGTTAAAAAACCTGGTCCAACACGTGGTAATTTTGGAGGAGAAATTATTACGCATAAAATATAAAAAGTTGTTTATTATTGGCCTACTTTATCTGAGACTCGTATGCATATTCTAGAAAATGTCAATATTATCAAAAAACTATTGGAAGGGTTAAAAAACCTGCATTTCCACTGCAACCAATTTGGGTGGAAAGAGCATCTCAACAACAAGGTATCCATATAGTAGGACTAATCAACCCCGTGTCATCCATGAAACATAAATATTTTATCACTGCAACTGGTTATTTTACCTGATGCATGGAAGCTACCCCCTTGTGTGTAGTAAACACAAGTCAAGTTGTTAGTTTCCTAGAATCCTCTATTATTACTCGGTTTGGTATACATGAATCTCTTGTTTTAGATAATTCCTGTAACTTTTCTTTTGTTGAATTAATAGACTTTTCTTTGGAGAAAAGTATCAAAGTTTGGTATTCTACAACTTATTATGGTTGGTACTTAGCTTAAAAGTATAAGCAGTGCATTGCCGTGATAGATAAATCTGCTAGTGAGAGATACATTACCATGAGCGGATCTACATGGAATTCTTCCCAGCTTAACCTACTTCGCACCATGTTCATAACTCTATCACCATTTCAGAAACTTCGCCAGATAAGTTCACACCTTATTATGTACTGGAACTAGATGACACACGGAAACCAAATTTCTTGGTGAAACAAACAGAAATGCATGGTCATTATCCTCGCTCAACTTGTGCATGGATTAAACATGTCCATGCTAGTTTGGGACTCATGTAAGCTGAATTACATTTCGCAACTGTGACTGCATTGGAAAAAGAGGGAAAGAACACCAATGGGTCTTAGTTCTGTATCTATTTCCTCCATTTATTCAATGGGCTCCGTTTCAAGCCTTTTTTTCATTTGATTTGTCCTAAAGTCTTGGGGACAGGTGCCTATTTCTGTCTGATAAGTAGTTGTAGGTAGATAGGTGGTTTTATTCATTGTTGGTTCCATTCGTGGAATTCTCACCTTGCACACTGATTTTGATATTTTTTTAATTCCCCAATCACCGCCACAGTGTTTTAGGGGGAAAAAACAACGCATGTGAGAGTGCACTTGAACAAAGAAAGGTCACAATCATAGGGTTAATAGACTCTAGAATACTTCAAGAAAAGCACACTGATTATTGTTTCTGTCATATGAAAAAACATCGATTTGACTTGGAAGTATCAATATGTAAACACTTGCACACTAATCAGACACTATCACTATGCAAACACTCACACAATTCAAAGTCTAAGTTGAGGCTTTTTGTTGTTTGGGAATTTTCTGTGAAACACCAAGCTTACCCAATAAAAGCTAAATAGAGGCCAACCATTTACTATGAAAATACTTTTCTTCATAACCTATATATAAATTCACATAATTGTTTATCATTTCATTTTATAATATTATATTGTTTTATGAGTTTCTCCGTAACTTTATTCTTTACCTAAATTTTAATTGTTTCAAAACATAACCAAATTTTTTTCATGGGTAACTTTAATCTTAACCTAAAATTTAATTGTTTCACAACATAAAGCATGATTTTTTTCATGGCTACGGAGGAGGTGTATGTTCATGGACATTACTTGATTGTGTAAACTCTACCATTTCAAAAGACAAGACTTACTTATGCTCTAATAGTACGAGGTAGGCTTCAAACGAACAAATAGCCTAGATGGCCTATCTCATACGCTACTTTTAGCCTCGGAGACGTTAAAATATTTTATTCATTCTAACAATACCTTTAGGTTTGTCTACATCGTGGTCCACAAGACGATGCAAGCATCTTGTAGAGAGAAAATTGAGTGGTGTATGATCAGAACATCTTATCTTGAGTTAGTGTTGGATGCTTAGTTTACTACGTTGGTTGAATCATGAAAGATTTATACAAAAGGCCAAGCAAAGTCTAAACATAACCATCAGAAAGATGGTCACATCTTGAATTTACATATTATATGTTATTATTTAGGAACCAAATATGGCTAAATACAAAAACTCAGTTATTCTTAATATATTCAAGTGTTGTTCTATCTTTGAACATAGTTTTGTTTATACTCGCTAAAAGAGATTTTTAACCAACAAAAAACCAGCACTAAAGGCATAGTACTAGTATGCAGCTCTTCGTGTTTAGAAAACAACCCCCAGCATTATCCATCAAATCGTCACGGGTTCTAATCTCAATAGTCCGCATGTTTATACATATAAACCACAAGAATGATAAAACAACGCTCATGATACCAACAAATTTAAGCTTTTAAAAAACATGCACATAAAAATAATCAGCTAACAGAATTTCCATACCCAACAATGATATATATATATATCCTAATAAGGCGGGCGAGAGCTGGCAGCCCAAGCGGGGACATGAGCCGGAAGCTGGCTGTTGATGGGATTGCTGTAGACTGCCATTACACCGCCAGAATCATTTGCTGGCGCGTTTCCCTGCCCCGTTGAGGCTGCCATAGCTCCCTGATTGTCCTGTAATTGGGCGTACGCTGCATTTTCTTCGTCTACTTCGGCGGACAGGCGGTGATACTGGAAATTCGTAAACGAAGTCGCAATGATCCTGACTGGTCCGGCCGCGATGAACTCGCCCATGACGCTACCTCCGACGATCTGTCCTTGCGACCCGACCAAGCTTATTGTCAGACCCCCGGTCCAGGAAGACGAAGACGAATAAGAAGAGGGAACCGGAAGATACATGCCCGAGATCGACAATAACTGGCCACGGCACTTAATGAATCCCGGGGCAATGGCGTGTCGCAGGATCACGCTAGCGACCATGCGGGTGCCGCTCATAACGCAGAGCCCCATCTGAGTCTGCTGCACAAAGTGCAAAACGCTCTCCCCAATATCTGAACCCGCCGCCACCTCCAGAATGCGAGGTGTCATGGCATTTTCGGAAGGCTTCGGCTTATTCTTCGACCCAAGCGGACGACCCCTAGGCTTTCTCCCGGAGCCTCCCTCAGCAGCACCACCACCACCACCGGAGGACGGCTGTATATTGATCTGCGTTTCTGATCTCCCTCTACCGGCGGCTCCTCCTCCTCCTAAATCACTACTTCGGCCTTCGTCTTCTTCAGAAGTCTGGCAGTCATTGCTGCAGCAGCAAAGTGCTTTAAACAATATAATACTCGCCACAGAACCAGTCGACCAAACTGCGTTAAACAATATAAAACTCCCAGAGAACCAGTCCACGAATCCAACAAATGTCTATTATATATATACTACTTGGACTTGGACTGGGTCGGCTCCACAACCCTTTCATTAATGAGAACAAGACCACCACTCACTCATCGATATCCCTCCGCTCCATGTGGAGATGTGGTGGGCTGTGATGGATATTTGCGTAGTTAGATTTGTTCTTTTGGGTCACTTTTACAATATTTTTTTGCCAAATTTCAAAATCCACTCAGGGTTATTCAAAGAACCCAAAAGTAATTCACAATGATATTTTCAACCAATCATAAATAAAGAACTGTCACTAACCCCCTCCTCCTCCTTGGTTAAGGAATTCAAGTCCCCAAGTAATTAAGAGTGATATTCCTGCCAAATCATGATATTTTCAACCAATCACAAATAAAGAAGGGCCACTAATCACCTCTTCCTTAGTTACAAGGAACTTAAAAATTAATTAAAAGTAATATTTCTGACCAAAACGGTTACTTGATTTGGACTAAAATGTCTACCATAAAGAGAGTTTTGGAAAGAGGGAGGGAGGGAGTCCATTAATTGTGATGTGAATATGCTTGTTAATAGAAATCCCCATAAAATAGGAGAGATAGAATTATTTGATTCCAATCCAATGATATTTGTTGCTAAGCCTTATCCACTCTTAATAAATCTCAAAATTATTTCTAATACATATATACCTCTAACATATATAAACTAACTATTTTTTGTAGTAATTGACATTCACTTATACCTTATTTTTATGTCAAAGGCGTTAAACAATGGAGTCGGTAGTCTCAAGATTCATCGTCACTCCATGAAATTGCATCTGGACACGTGTCTTGGTGATTGGCAAATGGTGGTTGAACAAGTGTTTCACAGGTTGGATTTGCTGCTTGAGAGTCTATGCTGTGCATGTTCAAGTTGTTGGAAAGGTGTATTGCGTGTTTTGACAGGGGTTCTTCTAACTGTGTTTCGATTCCTGCCAATTAGAGGAAATTTGGGGTCTAAAATGGGCCTTATAAGAAAACGTGCAAAAATAAGTTTTTGTGAGTTGGAATTCAAGAACCAATAGAATTTCAATAAAATAAGTCAACCATAATGGTTGAATTGACATATTTGTCATTAAAAAAAACTACTTTTTTTGTTCGTATTTTTGACATATCTCATTGTGTTTTTACTCAAATTTTGATCGAGAGAGCTCGTTGGATGCGGAATTTGATTCCGCATCCAACAAGTGCCCACATGGCATACTTTTGACGGACCCTGCTACCCCAAAAACAAGAAATACCTGAAAAAATGTGATGATGACATCATCATCACGTTTTTTCAAGTATTTCTTGTTTTTGGGGTAGCGGGGTCCGTCAAAAGTATGCAGTGTGGACACTTGTTGGATGCGGAATCAAATTTCGCATCCAACGAGCTCTCCCAATCGAAATTTGAGTAAAAACACAGGGAGATATGTCGAAAATATGAACACAAAAAATAGTTTTTTTCTTTCTTCCTCCAAAATTAATCAATATTATTTTACTATTTTAATTATTATTTTATTATTTTAACTATTATTTTATTATTTTCCTTAGGAGGCCCATTTTAGACCCCAAAATTCCTCTAATCGGCGGCTTATTACCTATGTTTGCTTCTTGAGGGTTCATCATGTGCATGTTCAAGCAGTTGGACACGTGTCTCACTTGGTTTGATAGGGGTTGTTGTTACTTATGTGTAGTGTCTCCGACCCTCCGACCATCAAAGAGGACGCTATCGACATACTATCTAGCCGAGAAACTAGCCCCATGGACACAATAATAAACAAAATGAAATGCTTTGAACTAAAACATGCATACATTATTACCATACAACGGAAGCAAAACCATCTAACATTCAAGCATTCTGCATGTTCATTGTAATTCATTAAACATCAAATACAACAAAACCATGTAACATTCAAGCATTCTGCATGTTCATTGTAATTCATTAAACATCAAATACAATTACATAGATGAAATAGACAAGAATATTTATCTTATGAAGAAGAACGACCCACAACCAGCTATGTTGCTGCAACGTTCCACCCAACCATAGGCCAGTGCACTCCTTAATCTCTTAGCAATAATGGTCCCTTCTCCTGCCCATGCGAGGGTGAATGAGCTCCCTAGTGGAGTGTGCGTGTGGGAAAGGACTGACTGTCATGCCGCACACCACCGCTCATTCCATAACTACCCCAAACTAACTCCATAGTATTTAATTTGGTAGTTGAGTGAGACAAGGAAAGGTGAGTAAGACAAAAGGTGGGTGACAACTAAATGGGTTTATCAATTGACACTTGGCTTTTCCCCAATGGCCCCAAAGATTAAATATTCCCCCTTCCTTATCCTTAGGAACATCATGCCCTTTTCATTATGGTTGCATTAACATAGCTGGTTGGGGTTTGTTTTTAATTAAAATGCATATTTACGTGATGCAAAATTATAATGTGCTGGCTAGCACGAATGTACCATCGGCAACGATTTTAATCGTTGAAACATAAAATGTTAAGTTGATGGTGGGGCTTTTTCCTTTAGCTCCACACCACGACTAATTTCTATATATACATTATATACATTTAATGCAAACAAGGTCAAAACCAGGGTGTTACACTCTGTTTGTTGCTTGAGGGTCTGTCCTGCACGTGTTCCATCAGTTGGAAATGTGTATTGCATGATTTGACAAAGGTTATGTTAACTGGGTTTCGATGTCTTCTTATCACCTTCATTTGTTGCTTGAGGGTTGGTCCTACGCATGTTTGGGCTATTGGAAAGGTGTGTAGCATGTTTTGATAGGGGTTCTGTTAGTTGGTTTTTGAAACAGGATTATTCGTAAGCTCTATTTGTTGCTTGAGGGTTCATCCTATGTGTGTTTGGGAAGTTGAACAGGTTTCTCAAGTGTTTTGACAGTTGTTATGTTAACTAGATCTCGATGTAGCCACATTTGTTAAACTGAGTGTGGTTTTCCTATTTGTGTCTTCACGGTACACCCTGCGCACGGTCAAACTGATAGCCTTCAGGATTCAGGATTGGAAAGAGGGGGAATGGATTTTGGACAAGTGCATTACGTGTTTTGATTGGTGTTTTGAGTGTGTCCCTCAACGGTCGGTCCTGCACATAACTAGATTGATAGCCTTATCTCTTGACATATTGTTTTCATGCACGTTTAGTGGTCATTTTCATTTTTTTAGCGCACGTTTAGATTGAGAGCCATATTTTTCCTATCATTGTTGTTCACTACAGTGTTCTTCCTTCATTAATTGCATAAATGGAACGTTTTTGTTTCTCTGCAAATCAAGCATACTATTTGTTTGCAAATTGGGCCTACCCATTGTGAAGGTTCCACATTGAGGGATTTTCATCCAAGGTCCTTGTGTTTACACTTAGGCTTTGTGGGATTGATTGGGTTAGTGAAGAACACACCATCGATGTCCCTTCATCGACATTGATTCTCTCCCTCAATGCTCCATCAAAGCAAGAAGGTTGGTCATTTTGTTTAGACATGGGAATCTTTCTTAATTGCAACATATCTTATGAGCTTTTAGAAGATCTTGTCAAAATCTTCGCTTCACCAAGTTTGATGTTGCATTTCCTTTTCTTTGCAACATTTATACAAAGCCTCGGGTAACCAGTATTTGCTAATATTTGGCTACACCAGAGGTTTTGCAACAGAGGTTTTGCCACTTGGTCAAATTCATAGTTATTACTTTACCCTAGTTAACTATTTTCAACATTCCTTGTGTTAGCAAAACAAATTGCTTGTTATTTTTGTGGCTTTGAATTGAGTTTTTTGTTTGCAATGGGAATTTTAATCCTGAAGTTTTTCATCTTAGTATTTAATTACAAGTGTGCAACTGTGATTTGTAAAATCTCTCTAATTATTTTAAAACAAATATATATTATCTTGCATACATTTGACAGTGGAATGATTGGTGGAGTGAATAACTATATGTTTACTCTCAAATTGAGGTTTCATTTTGAAAACCACTTATAAATGTTCTTTTGGAATGAGAATGATTAGTTATGAAACATGTTATTTAGTCTACCAGTGGAAACTCTAATTTTTTGGAATATAGATTAATCCTATAGTTGGCTTAATCTCTTCAATTGTTGTTGCAATTTTTGTTGGAGCTTTTAGAACTATCCATATAACGTTTATGCCTTGGGCTACTTGGAAGTAATTCCATAAGCAAATATTGGGATATTGAATATTTCAAATACAATATCCTACTAGGAAAATCCTAAGCCAACAATACTTTTGGCTACTTGGAAGCAATTCCATACACAAATATTCAGTTGATTGAATGTAGCTCCTACACATTTTATTAGTGTGCCATGCCACTTTCTTATTTAAAACATTGTACCACCTAAATATATATTTTCTCACTTAAGAGTTAGCTTGGGAAGATGCACATTTTCCCAATCTACTTTGACTGCAAATATATCCTTCATAACTTCATTCCAAACATGTTATGTGTACTTACGACATATGGAACTAACTAATATTGTTAGGACATCCATGAATATCCATATTAGATCTCTATTCACCCCCCTACAATAGAGGACAATTTGTACTCATATTGCATTGCCTTAATATCATTCATCCCTTTCTTCAAGATCTCCCTAAACATTATTGCACTTAAAATTGTGTTCTACCACCTTGCAGGCATTGTTCATTTTCATTAGAAAACACCCTGTCTACAAAACTTGCTTCTACATCCAAAGATCCTCCATATATGCAACCCATTTTCTCAATTATACAATTGCATCAGTCATGCATCGAAACAAGTTGATATTAGATGGGGCTATCAAGCCATATTTCTGCATTTCCTGACTGTGGAAACCTTTAAAAGTAAATTTCAACATGCTTCCCATGTTTTGACTAATAAAATTAGCAGTAGATTTGTAAACATTATTGTACTTAAAATTGTGTTCTATCACCTTGTGAAATACCTCAAGCCCAAGTGGCGACAGCTACTTCAGTTGATCATCACGTATATAACGCATGACAGGTTATTCTCCTCTGTACATTATTATCATTTAAGGCTTTTAATGGCATTCAAAGGGTTTAAGTTGAGTTTACCATGCTTTCTCCTCAATAGCTTAGAAAAGATGTATTATTTTGTTCAGAACACCATAGCAAATCAAGGTTGAAGTTTATTTCATCATGGTTTAATAAAAATATTGACTTACTTTCAATTGTCTACGATTCATATGAGTTGAGACAAATTCTTGGATGAAAATGGATTTGGTCATGCTGAATTTTGGCCTCCTTCTATATCTAAATCTCGGCAGAAGAGAAGGAAAGTCTATGTTAGTGAAGCTTTTGTGTTAAGACATGGTGCAATCCCTATAGAAACAAACGACAGTCAACCAGTCTTATCGAAGGATTTAGGTGCCAATGTGATAGAAGGTAAACCCATGTCAATGGGTGGACGTTCTGTTAACTCACAACTTATTCGAGTTGTTAAAATACCTACTCAAAAGCTCGAAAGGTTAGTCCTGTCGCAAAACACAGACTCTATCTTGTTTAAGAGACTTAAACCAAATCCAAGAGAGTCATACTTTGTTTGTGCTAGTCAAATTACTAGGAGCATGGCCACGATAGTAGCCCTTGCAATGATACAGCAACAAATAGAAAACCCATTAGTTCAGATCATCAGTGATGATGAGAATATCTTTCCAAATACTGAAATTGCTCCTCATAATGAGTCTAATCAACATAGTTATGAAAAAAAAACCTTGTGACTAATTATCCTAAAGAATTTACTAACGGGCTATCTCCATGTAGAACTAAGACCATGCCATCGTCTACAAGAAATTATTCACCTGCTAGGAGAGAGAAGAGTCTTCGGAAAGCACCTAAGAAGACTCTTAAGGGTAGAAGATATCTTGATTAGAAACCGATATCAAGGAATATCATTCAAACGCATTGGGTATGAAAGAGGAAATCAAAACCCTCAAGGGAGAATTGTTATTATGGGTAAACAAATGATTTGGAATTGAAATTAAAAAAGGATAAGTACAAGGTTGTTCTGAGAGATCCTTAGCTATATCTAATGAAAGGTTAATCAAATAGGCCCGAGCAACAAAAGGTTAATATTGTGAAATTGCAGGCGAAGCTATCTGAAGCACGAAGGGCTACAAGTTGCAAATCACAACTTAAAACCTATTTTGTTTCAGTTACAGTTAATATTATTCTGATTTTTAAAAAAGTAATAAGTGATTTGATTAGCTACACCCATAGAATCAAATATTCTGTGGGCATGCTTAAAATTCATCTGTTGTTGTTTCGTTTATTGATTATGATTTTAAATGAAATTACATATATTGCTAATTGGTTATTGCAAGTGTCTATTTTGGATGCGTTTCAATGTTGATGATGGTCGATGCACGTGAATCTTATTATGAGGTGTTAGGAAAGTTACTCCTTGTGATGATATGAATTCCAGGTTCCTTTCTTTGAGGGATTTTTGATCAGCAAAACAATTATGGGAATCATTTTTTTATTATGTGACAACTGTTAGAAACGGAATGCTTATTTTTACATAGTAGATGCATAGAATTCTGAGGGTAGTTGATTAGTTTATGTTATATAAGTCATGAGAATGACCTGAAGACGGGATTTGAGTATGAATGAGAAGAATTTTACACTAGAGTAAAGACATAAATGTTCTACATGTTTCTTTTGAAATTTCATTCCTGTGGTACTACGAAGCACTTGTTCGAAAGACTGGTATCATTTTGAATTTGGTTTTTATGAATACATATATATACATTCTCCTTATTATTTTCTTCTCCTTATCATTTATAATTATACTTTGATATAATTTTGGGAAGTATGAATGAATTACTCGAAGAACAAATTCATTTTTATATTTGATATTAATATTACATGTGTAATGTTAATAAATTTTATTAATTAAACTTGACTATGTAATATTCTGTTTATTAACTTACAAACCGATTCATCTATGTTTCTACAAATATTCAATTAAATAGTTAATTATTCTTAATTTCAAATATTTAAAAGCTAGAAGTTAACTATTCTTTGACATTTAATGTTTCAGTATAATAAATATTTTTTGTTTATTATTATTTAACCATAAATATTATTACTAAACTCGAAGTTACTCATGATATTGACTTTGATAATTTATTATCATAGTTATATTATTTAAGTTTTTGTTTTTATATTGTTAATAGAAAATTAGCATAGTTAATAGTTTGCTTTTGGCCAAGATAGGATCTATTAGATTCGATGAATTTTTAATTTATAGTTTAGTTTTTTTGTTTGTCATTTAGCAGTTGTTAAATAGATTTTATATTACAGTTAGTTATTTTTCATCTATTAAGCAATTTTTAATAATACCTTCTGAAAAATTTAAGAGAGACTCTCCTTAAGAGAGCAAGACATAGATTAGATTTAGACAACAAGATTTGATTTAGTAGTTGTTAAATATAAATTTCATTTTAAATAGATTAGCATAGGCTGTAGATAAAAATATTTTAACTTAGTAGTTTCATTAGAAATCAGTTTAACTTTTAATTTGTTAATTAGTTTAGCACACACTTTTTCTAAGTTTAAGTAGTAAGAATCTCCTTAAGAGAGTGAAACTTAGATGGTAGAAGGACCACAACCTATGAAAATTAACCATACCAAACACACTGGGGCCTGCATTAAGCGCCTTGTGTGGATTGGTTGTCCATAGTTGGCCTTCTTCAAAAAATATGACCAACAAATGGTGTGTGAAGGAGGAAATGCAACTATTAATGGCTGATAGCATTCAAACTAACCCTATAACTAGTTCAAATCCTTTATCAATAAACAAATATAATAATACTAGTATTTGAAATACATTAGTTCATACACAAGTCGAAATCAGTGATTCACCATTCGCAAGTTCTTTAAAAGAGAAATATTAGAATGAGACTGTGCTTCTTCTCCATACACTCCACATCAAATTGAACAAGCTTTAGGAGAATCTAGAAGAGTCCTCACCACTATTTATTCTCAAGAAACTAGAATACCTTTGATTGATTTTGGTTTACCTCATCGGACTATAAATAATGTATCATATTCTACAAAAACTCAGGAGTTAGTATTATGGAGCCCAACTTATCAATTTAATACTTCATCAAGAGGGGTTTTTGAAACCAACACTGCAAGAAGGATTATTCTTTCTAATAATTCTGGTTAACCACCATCTCCTCAGGATTCCCCACTTGATAGTCCAAGACCTAGATATCACATTAATTCTTTGGATTCCAAAGAAGACAATATGGAAGGAGAAGGAGGAGTTAATCCTCCCTATCCTCCTTTACCTTGGTTAAGGAGGAGTGAAGTTGCAATCCTTGAAATACAACATCCATTACCTAAACATCTAGATAAACTTCTCCCTAAGTTCAACTCGGATAATAAGGAACTTGCTGAAAATCATATTGACAAGTTTATTCTTGTTGTGCAAACCATGAATGTAGAACATGAAGATGTATATGTCATATATTTCCATTAGAATTTGAAGGAAAGGCATTAGCTTGGTACTTTTCCTTGGTTCAAGAATATATAACCAATTGGGTAGATTTTACTCAGGCTTTCTCAGATAAATTTGGAGAGGATAAAACACTTGTTTCCTTAGCTCTTGAATTATCTTACATAAAAATAGATCATAAGGAGCAGATTAAGGATTTTAATAAGAGATTTTTAACTTTGAAGAGAAAAATACATGTCGCATGTCAACCTCCAGAAGATATTATTAAAAAAAATTATGCTTCAACATTACCAAAATATTTAGGTATGTTTGTTAAACAAGCCAATAAGGATACACTATTTGAAACCTTCAAGGAAGCCATCAAAGTTGAAAATAAATATTTAACATATGAACTCGAAAGGAGCGGGAAAATTGATACTTTTTCTCGTAAAAGAACTGAAAAATCAAGTTCATACAAGGACAAAGCATTTGATGTTGAAAAACTTCAAAAAATTATCAGAGCGTTAACAAATGAGGTGGTAGGGTTAAAGAAAAATTCAGGAAAGTTATTCTTATAGAGTGTATTTTAGAAATCAATTTAGGCAGAACACTGTTACTAGTAGAAAACAAATCCTCCTCCTGATGTAGTAGTCAATAAGGAAAGATTTAATATTATTAAAGCAGTATTATCCATGCTTGAATCATCTTTGAATCAATAAGTTGTTGATCAAGAAGAAGAAGAAAACTATGAAAACTAAAATGAACCTCAAGAACAAGAAAAATAGTTAGTTTGGCACTTTTACGATAGTGTAGTAAAAAATGTTGAAAGTTAATATCCTTAGGTCAACATGGTTATAAAAATTGAAGTAAGGTATTAGAAGGTACTCCTAGAGCATCAAGGTCAAATTCAACTAAATTAAATAATACTCCTCCTCCTGCCAAACAATATCTTCACATTTGAAATACACGAATGTTAGGTCTGCAATACAATATTATTGAAGATTTGAAAATAATATGCGGAAACATCAGTATGTATGATCTACTTTAGATGCATCTTACACCTAATGGTCCTATTATTAATCCTACAATGAGTTCACTTACTCAAACTACACGAGTTATTACAGCTGCTAACTCTAATTCTAATAGTGATTTAATTTCAAAAGATAAGGAAAATTAGTAGTTGATAAAACCTCATTAATAGGAAAAAGTTCAAAATCCACAACTCCTCCTTTCCTCCTCGCGTTTGAAATTTATAACAGAAATGTACATAACTATATGGTTGATTCTAGAGCATAATCTAATGTAATGTATTTGTCAGTTTATTGCAGGGATGATTTTAGGGGCAAATTATATCCCAATGGCGAATTTTAAGGGTTACCCAAAAAAAAAGTGGGTGAATTTTTATATTAAAATGTTATTACTTTATTTAATATATTAGCCCATTATTTATTTTGTATATAGCTATGCCAAGGTAAATCGCATTCATCTCGATTTAGGGAAAATCTAGAAAAGGAATATTAGCCCATGAAATTATTTATTTTTTCCCACATTCGCCTGAATTTTTCCGTCTGCGAGGAGATATTTGCCCAAATTCACCCAATTTTTTCCGATTGAGAGGAGAATTCAATATTGTTCACCGGATTTATGGATAATAGTTTGAAAAATTGATATTTCGCCCAGGATTTATGGATAATACGATTACAAATTTTCTATTTCACTGGGATTTATGATTATTTCTGTAAACTGGTATTACTTCCACCTCGATTGGGGTATATTGGACATAGTTCGTCCTGGATTTGGATTTGTGGACAATTATTTGAGTAAAATGTGGAGATTTAATCAATTGGGGAAGTTTTTTCACTGGATTTGGTCCATAAATTTAGTCAACTGAGGAATTTTTTTACCTATATGATGGTGCAAGAGTAAGGACTTAGGCTCAACATCAAGCTTGATTTCTATTGCAAATCGGTCTTTACAGTGGCTCAGTGGATTCGTGGGAAGCAATTTCAGAAAGTTTCTTCTATCTACACCGTGCAAGCTTTTTACAGGTTAGTTTCTTGAATCTTCTTCTATTTGTAGGCTTTTTACAGGTTAGTTGCTGTGAGCACTCAACCTTGTTGCTAGACCACAACTTGATGGGATTTTCCTCATTGGAATCTAGATATTATTCTTTATCA